>SRPT01000314.1:0-32638 GCA_018360205.1 Claviceps digitariae | reverse complement strand
CCCCCCCCCCCCCCCCCCCCCCCCCCCCTCCAAGATTTTTCCCCTAAGCATCCCACCACTCGCTCGTCCATCACCGTCCCAAACGCGTCTTTGCTTTTCGCAACCCACCTCTTAGCTTTCGCAAACCACTCATCCATTACAAATCCCGCGCCCATTTGAACCCGTTCATCAGCAAAAGATGCCTGGTGGAAAAGGAAAGTCTTCCGGTGGGAAGAGCTCCGGAGGCAAAACGAGCGCTGAGGGCCATAAGAAGCAGCAGAGCCATTCTGCCCGAGCTGGTCTACAGGTGAGAAGAGCCTTGAGCTGCCCCGATGTTGCTATTCGAGTCGTTCGCGTTTGGTCCACGAGACGCCATGGAGATTGCTATTGCTATTGCGCGACTCGCGCGCACGCGCGCGATATTTCTGGCGTTACGAGTCGATATTTCTCTTGCAACCTGCAGCCGCGTTCCCGACCGCCATCGTCTCCCCTCGCCCGTGTTACCGTGGCTGCGATGCATGCAACGGCTCTACGCGTCGTGCTTCCGACTGTTCTCTTTGCGCCACAAACACAACCCCTTGGTGTTGTGTTGATCGATTAGGAACACGCGCGATTTACCTCGCCCGAAGCAGGCACCGAGACTCCCGTCTTGCTCCTTCCACTCGGCGCGCGTCATGGAAATTTTCTATGCCAGTGAATCGACGACTTGGAGTTGTGCCACTGGGCCCTTGAAAAGCGTCATCAAATAAGGGTTCGGGAGGGCAGGGGGGAACTAAGCGAAGTCACGGACAGGCGAATGCCACATACACGCCGCGATGCTCGTTTGGTTCGAATCGCAAGATAAATGTTTTGTGGCTGGTTGCTAACATGAGTTGTTTCCACAGTTTCCATGCGGTCGTGTCAAGCGATTCCTCAAGCAGAATACCCAAAACAAGATGCGTGTTGGTGCCAAGGCTGCGGTCTACGTCACTGCCGTTCTAGAGTACTTGACTGCCGAAGTCCTTGAACTGGCTGGTGTATGTTATTTCCTGTCCCTGATCATCCTCAATCTCATTCTCATTGTCGGTTTCGCTGTCGCGTGTCGGCGTCACACGTCGTGTGTTGCTCACTGACATGTTTTGTTTTCGCCCACTTCACAGAACGCCGCCAAAGATCTCAAGGTCAAGCGCATAACCCCTCGCCATCTGCAACTAGCGATTCGTGGCGACGAAGAGCTAGATACCCTGATTCGCGCGACCATTGCGTTCGGAGGTGTTTTGCCGCACATCAATCGAGCACTGCTACTCAAAGTGGAGCAGAAGAAGAAAAAGGCTTTGTCTATTGAGGTATAATTTTATTCATCTGGGGGACTCGGGTCCGGACTTTTTTTTGGTTTATGCTTTGCACTCTTTTCTTCTTCCTCTTCTACTTTTTATTTCCCCTTTTATTTATGGACGGTTACGGTTTGGGTTTCAAGTCGACGAGCTGCTTCTTGCATTTCTATGGGGCAGGAAATATGCAAACAGATACCGGTGCATGTTCCAGCATGTTTGGAGGAAGCACGTATGCGACTGTGAGTGTGAATGAATGCGCAGGAGGCGAAAAAGAAAAGAAATGAAAAAAAAAAAAAAACAAGGAATCCGCTTGACCCTACCAGGCATGAGAAATCATGCATCATGTCATCAGTATAGAGGATCGTTTTTGCCTCCTCACGACCACGGCAAGGCCGTCAACGCTGTCAACGCCATTATGTGGCTGTTGTTGCCCGTCGGGCACGACTTGAGCTCTGTGGTGAGCTCTGTGGGAAGGGATGAGCGGTGAGAAATGAGCAGTGATTCGCATAATAACACCCAGTGTGTTTCATTCAAACCTGGCATGCGTGTGGAAAGAAGGAAAGAAGCAAAGGGGTTTCCAGTTTAATGTACAACTAGTACCATACCATAATAGGTCTCAATCCTGGAATAATGATACTAGCTACGGCATTTTGGTGCTGTATATAGTCCAGTCTGTGAACAAGCGCGTCCGCTCACTTTCTTCGGGGACGATGACCTTTTCTCTGCTGTGGGCTTGTATTCATGTTTAAGAAATGGGAAAGGGTTTGGGAGTTTTTTCTCCGGTCTGGTGAGGACAGCGAGGTTATTTGTAGTATTTTGTGCTTTTCTCTTTCTTTTTCTTTTTCTTTCTCTTTCTCTTCTTTTATTTGCTCATTCTCTCTCACCGCCCCCCCTTCTCTCTTATAAATATTCCTTCCTTTACCCTTTCTATTTTCTTATTTCCCTATTATTTTTTCTTTTCCTTCTCCCCTCTCTGGTCAATCTTTGCTGCTTATCTCGACGAGCTTCCTCTCATTCCTATCCACAGCCCCCGCAACCAAGAAACATCAAAAACGCATCATCTCCCAAAACGAGCATCTAAAAGCTTCTCAAACTCCTTCCCCTTCTTCTCTATCTCAGCCAGCCTCATCCACGCCGCAGCCATATACCGCTTATAGCCACACTGACTTGGAAAATTGCAGTCCACGGAGCAATCATGTCCCTTCTGCGCGGCTGCTTCTCCTCTTCCTTCTTCTTCTTCTTCTTCTGCTCCTTCCTGTTGACCTGCCATGTCTGTGCTGCGCCTTTCGCGCAATTCACTCACCTCTCTGCGCCAGGAATTCCAGACTCGCCATCCCATGCCGTCGAATTTCTCGGTACAGTAATCTCGCTCGGGCGTATGCACCTTCCGGTCGTGGAGGTGACCCAATCTCTCGGTTGCGTCGGAGTATCCCAAGTGACAAAAGTAGTGGCCGCACGAGAGACAGCGCCTTGTGACGGCCATGTTGTAGCAGCGGGAGCAGCGGTGGCATGTCCATAGCCAGGGGCGGGGACGGGCGGGCGGAAGAGTCGGATCCGGTGATGGCGAGAGGGAACGGACTTCACCGGGTGTTAGTGGTGGGGAAGACGAGGCGGAGAGGTCATCACTCTCTAGGGAGGGTGGTGAGGAGGGTGGAGAGGGAGTCGTGAACATTTGCACGAGGAGCTCTTATCGATGTTGCTTTCCTTTTCTATTTCTCTTTCCGATGACTTTTAGTCGATTCGATGGGTATGAGTTGTGAGTTTTCGTTGGGTAGTTGCGAAGAGAGGACAGAAACAGAAAAAGAAAAACAAAACAAAAGACGATGGTAGTATGAATGGTTAGGCACGGGCGCAGAGCGAACACGTCACAAACAGTGAATCGAGTATCCAGTCCTGACCTGATAGACGAGTCAAGAAGCCGATGTGATTTCTTCTTTCTGTCTCCTTTTATTTATTCCCCCTCCTCGCAATCTCTTTGGTCCTCGTTTATAACAAGTCAGGGATTCATGAGTCACATGTATGGCGTTTTTTTTTTTTTTCGAAAACCTGCGCCCTTGACTTGGTCGGTGTTGGTTTCGTGTTACTGTGATAGGGGAAGTGACTTGCGTGGTGAGCGGGGAGTCGCTTCCAGGGCTTGGCGGGCATGCCAACGTGCTTTTTCATCTGTTATTGAATGATTAGTTATACGGATATGTGATATGCGACATGTATGGCTGCGTCCATACATATTCGTGTCACCTTTCATGCTGGCATTTTCTTTCCCCAAATCTCCCACGGAAGCGTGCCAACTTACCATCTGCTGCCTGCGTCCGCCTTGGTCTCTTCGTTTCGTCCTTCTGACGCATTTCAGTGGTACTACGTGCAAGGAATCGAGCTTCCATCGACTTAGCCGCATTGCATTACAGGTGTTCCCTGCTATCCAGCTGTGAGCAGCTGTCCGTGTCGTCTGATCCACCGGCATTGGGAGTCTGAGCAATGAGTAATCGGCATCGGCATCATGGCCGGGTGGGAGTGAGCATATACTTGACATTTGCATCACCTGCGATTTTAAGACGCATTCTTCTCTTCTGTTTTTCCGTTTCTGTTGATGACTCCAACAAACCTTGATTCTCTGACCAAATGACGCCGCTTCATTGTAGTTTTCTCTGCGACAAAAGACGGCTGTTGTTGAGCACCACTTCTTCTAAAAGGCCATTCATTGTCTTTGTTGTTTCTAGAGCAGAAAAAGCCGGTGTGTTTTCTTCAGTCATGAGCCCATGTATTTGGCTGTCACAAACCTTGATCTGTTATGCCCCCTTAAACCTTAATCTGCTATAATAGGTTCCATCCCCTGTAAATAAGCACGCCTGCCGAAAACATCCCTCCCACGCTGCTATTTTGTGTCCGAGCGGACCGAATCGGCTCAGTCAAGGACCGGGCCTTCCGTGTAATCAGAAACCAGAATCGGAAAAACATGTATCACCGGCAACAAGGACGGTTGCATTGCACTGGTGCGTGACCGGCAAGGCGAAATCAAGGTCCAGAAAAGAAAAAATCACATTCCTTTTAACGATATTGTAGTTGCCCTTGTTTCGAGATGCAACATAAATGTGCTAAGTTAGTAAGTGTATAATGTATACCATAGGAAAGACCATCTCTATTCCACCTTGCCGGATGGGTTTACAAGCTAGGATACTAGACAGCAGCGCGAATCAATAGATACGTAGAGAACACGAAAGACACGAAGACACCGTGCAACTTCAAAAACACGTTTCCGGCGAAAAAAGGACCGGCAGATGGAATACAAACTGCTGATCTGCAGTAACACAAACTGTAAACAAGTGATGAACCACCCCAAGTTTCTAGGTATGCTGCAGCTAAATCTACATTCTTTTCAAAGTAAAAGTCGACAGAGTTATCATATGATATAGAAACAAGTTTCCCTACGGATGAGTCCAGAAATACGTGGAAGCATGGTCAAGTCTTCTATTTATTACCTACTCTTTCTCCAAAATGACTATTACATTATCTTAACTATCATCTCGTATGTAGTAATACAGATTAAAAATACATGGAAAATGAGAAAATAAAAATAAAAAAATACAGACAAAAATACATTCTCACACCTGGGATCCACGCGTTTATGTTCATCATGTTTCCTTGTCTGAGTCCTACCTCTTCTTCTTGTAAAAGTCCTGGACCCACTCCTTCATCTTCGCAATAGTGGCGTCGACCACCTTCTTGGTCCCCTCGTTCACAGCACTATTCTGCATAAGCAGGTCTGGGCAATGTGATGCCTTGGGAATCACGTAAGAAGGTTGATCCTCATTGCCAACGAACGGGCCGCCGGGCCTGAAGTCGCTCGCCACGCTCAGGGAGCGCCAGGGGTCGTATTCGCCGTTGACCCAAATGAGACGCGTGGTGTTGGTCCTCGACCATCCTCCGGTGCGGCGGTTGACGTCTGAAGCACTACGGCCCTTTACCAAGCCGACCTTGTGTCCGTTGACCTCGGGAAAGAATATGGGACACTGTCTGCGGTAGTAGTCCACAGTGTACATAGGAGGTGGATAGCCAACAGTGGATTCTGAAGAGCCAACTTGCCAGTTTTCGAGGCTGTTTGTGGGCCAAGAGAAAGGTTAGTGAGAAAGATCGCATTCTTTGCGTCAAAAAAGACTTGGCACATACGCTTCATTGCAGAGGATCCACATCCATTGGCGATCACCTTCATTTGCGACAGTAGTATTCGTGTAGTCGTCCGAAGTGACATTGTGAGAACTGAAGCAATCAGTTGTATTGTCCCCACAACCTAGAATCAAGTCAGCAACAGAGAATCCTGCTTCATTATCAAGAATCACATCTTTTGACGGCATTTGCCACGTGATATTTTGATAGAGGTATCATGCTCACGCACCATTTGGTCCGGGCAACAAATAGTCTTTCCAGTACTTGGCATAGCTTTCGAGGCTCTGGGCGAGTCCTATCCCGTCGGCCCCGGGTCTGGCATCATGAGTCCGATTTGATTTCGGAAGAAATCCCTTTACACCAAGCAAGAAAAAAGACGCTGTCAGTTTTTGGAGAACCTCTCTATGCTGGTTGAATGTTCTGAAAATTTTTGTTCTTGTTCATGACACGACACATACCTCAACCGCATCACAGAATTCAAAAATGCCAGCATCACGAAAAAACTGCTGTTCTTGCCATTTTCCGAGTAAACTCATGATGGCGCTGATGAAGTCATCATCAGCCAGAGTACCAAACCCAAACTTAGATTTGAGGTGATGCTTGGCATGCTCGGTCCCAGTACTCAGAACATCTTGGACATGCGCGCTTATGCGCTTAAAGTCAGCGCTGCAGTTTCGGGGTAGAGCTTCGTCCACCGGCGCATAGTATTGCCAAAAGTCCTGAATGGACTCGAGAGGAGCGCTCGTGGCATGATACGCCCAGAAAGTCCCCGGGGCGAAATCGTGAGTCCAAGCCGTCAAGGTGCCGGGATATGAGCCTCCAGAAAGAATCCAGGGAGCCTTGTCGGGCGTTGAAGAGCGGTGGGGGTCAAAGGGCAATCGGACATTGTTGGCAAAGTAGACGATGTCCTGGATGGCTTGGTCTATAGTCAGGTACTGGAGGTTCTCGGTCGTTAAATTTTGATAGGGAGATGACCATCCATAGTAGCGGTGCTCGAGAACAATAGCTGCTCCACCGTTTGTTTGTGCGAACACGCCAGGAAGTGTCTTATTAGTCGTGTAGACGCTGTCGTGATCTATGGGGTATTCGCCAGGAGCCGACACCACAATGGGAGACCCAGGGCCTGCGTAAAACTCGGCATTGTACCAGTAACTTTGACTGAACGTGCCGAGAGACGGGTTCTCATGATCGATGAGCTGCTGAAACGTAGCAAGCTTAACATTTGGGTTGGTGGGTTTCGGGATTTTCAAATTGGCCGGGACGCCGCCATGTACGTCGTCGGGAAGCGGACGACGAAAGCCCAATGTCCGTATTGGGTTGCGGGCGTTGACAGACGATCCCGCGAGAGTGGCGACAGCAGCTACAAAGAGAGAGAGACGCATCTTGGCAAAGCAAGGAACCGACAGACGAGGCTTGTTCAGATTGCCTCCACCTTTGTTTTCCACCAATGCGTCCGCTGCCTCAAAATATATCGAGAGAGCGACGACGGCGTCGAGTATGGCAAAGGGTTAAACGATAAAAGCAGGCATGGTTTGTGCTGCAGATATATACATATATATGTATGTGTCATATCTATTCATTGTACTAGCTGCTACACGGATGGCTAATCTGAGTTCATCATCCGGAACGGCGGGTATTATCGATTCAACTCAATTGAAGTAGCCTGTAACAGAACTCGTGGTCATACGGCTCATAGGAAGCGAGAAGGAAAGGGGTCGGCGGCGGCGGCCACCCATGGCTCATCAGGAAATGAACAAGGAACAGGGGCATCACCTTCCTGGTCAAGAAGGTCGAGTGGTCGCCTTTGTCAGGACTTCCCCGGCGCAGATCAGGATCTAGAACAAGAGCTAGCGTCAGGGTCTTTTGAATCGTGTAGTTGAGCATAAAGACGATGGATCGCGCCTAAACGGGATAAAGGCAGCTTGATCTCCGCACGAGTCATGCCCAAATGGGCAGATGCCATTACGCGGATTCTCTAACATCTAGCAGCCTAACGGCCGGCGCTGTAACCAACACCCTTCTACAATTTGAATTATACTGCAAGTGTAAGTTCCCACGACAGGATGGTGCAGGGTTCGGAACACTTTGTCACGAAAACTTACGCCGCGTGCTGCTCTTTGGGCAAAATGTGTAATGGCGGTCAGGCGGAGGACGCAGTGCCTGGAGCACCTTTTTGCAGGAGAAATCAATGCCGACGTGAGGAGGAGGCCTTATATTGCCAAGATGGCAATTACTGTGAGGCCGGGAAACTATGTTCCGTTGCCAATTGCCGTTGTTGTCAACGCAGCCATGCTGAACTCAGAGAACGAAGAACTGTGCTCAGGCCAGTATGCGTCCAAGCGATTCGACTGCTGCGGATAATGGAAGACCCTGCCCATCGGCGTCTACCTGAACTCGAGGAGGCCGGAGATGTGCTGTAGGTGGCAGCAGCGGCGGGACGGTGATGGAAGCGGCAGAGCAAGCCATTCTCGGAAATACGGTGACACAAGGAAGCTTCATCGTGACGTGACAACTGACGACGGCAAAGGCCCTTAGTCGACGACTACGGACTTGACGGAACCAACGCGAGTTTGAGTCCACGCCAAGCCCGACGGCAGCGGTCTGGATGGGCCCTCCGTTCCAATACACGAGCAAATAAAGGGGCCGGTGGTGGCAGCAAGCCGACCACAGCCGTGACTACGACTCGAGGGTCACGGCGACCGGCATTGTCGCTCTTCCCATGCTTTTTGTAGGGTAAAATACCAGACAGTTTCTTAAAGTTCGAGTACCGGAACGATGAGTGAGCCACGAGAGATCTGTTCAACTCTGGCACAATGCCAAGGCGGGTTGCGAGATATGAAAATATGATAGATAATGGTACCAGAGTAGGTAGGCCCATGACAAAAAAATAAGTTGAACTAAGAATTGATCATTTTGATGAACCAAATCGACGCGTAGGCCTTATCTCTCCGGCTGTTCCGTGGTGATATGACGCAATCTTGACTGCTCGGGCGCGTCGGCTGCCGTAACTGGCAAACTGGGGAAAGGGAGATTTGACTGCATGAGCAAAAGGATGTAGGATTGATGATCCTACACATGTACGCTAGCTAGCCACGGGCAGATGCCATCTGTGTGTGTCATCACGTGATGTGTGACAGGAACGTTGGCGGCGTTCGACGCTGGCTTGCTCCCCACAGTGGCCCCATCCTTTTGGTGCCGAGAAGGCTCCACCTCCGTCCTCCGTACCTAAGTACTTATCCATATTCTCTTAACTCTTATTGGATAGACTGCGAAAAAATTATGGATAGGTACGAAGGTGTAGCCTTCTCGGCACCAAAGGGATAGACATCGAGCTACACCCACTGTATGTACATATGTACATGTACAATAAACCTCCTGTTTGAGTTTACAGAAGTTGATCATGGCAATTCTACCATCTTGCGTTACGCTATGTCAGCAGTAATTGACTCTATAACGGCGCTTTTCGAAAGTGGCGTCTGGTGGCGGAAGTTGTGTAAAATCATTCAGGGGTTATACTGTACACTTACAGTGAGTCCAGGTAATTCCGAACATTTTACCATCCCTTTGGTAGCCTTAAGGCGCCAATTAGGTCACTGCAGGGATTGTTAACCAATGAGGATAAGGGCCAAAAAAGGATACTTTTATTTACATAGAAGTATTACTATAATAGAAGTCTAAGCATACTTACTAAGTACAAAGGGATACATTAAATATTGTATTTAGAGCTAGCTATAAACCCTGCTCTTATGTATCCTGAATGTACCGGTGCGAAGTGGATTCCGTGACCTGGGTGGCGCCTTATGACTGTCAAAGGGATACAATTTTGGTGCAAAAAGTTTTGGAATTACCTACGACCCACTGTACCTTCTAGGCACTCGCCGGACGGTTTACCCCACCGGCCGCAGCTCTGCGCTTACGTCATCTTGCCGACAATGGCCATTCTGACGCGGCAGACTGTCGACGATCTCTGGTTAACCCCATCTTTGGTCATGTTGATGCGAGAGGGAAGAGGGAGCTTGACTCTGCTGTTTATCCAAAGGTTAACCTTGGTAGCCCCCAAATATCCGCGCCATGTTGGTGGCACAGGACCCGGACCCGAACGAAACCCCCCCTCCCGTCATCGAAGAGCAAAACGACGACCATAACCAACAACACAGGCCTTCTCAACTTGCATCTTGTGACGCTGGTTCAAAAAGTCTCCAAACCTCTTCACACACAGCTGATGTTCCATCGCCCTTGAGGCCTGTTGGCTTGAACGAACCCTTGAGCCATGAAGTCGAAGATGACAACGTATGGGACGAAGCGAGAAGAGAGCTATCTGAAGAGAAGGACTCCAGTGGCCTACACCAAGTGCCTGATGTTCTCAGGCCGGCTGGCAATCGATCGGCGACGAATCCATTCCTAAAGAGAAAACCGGTTCCCCAAGCTTCAGGTGTCTTGATGACCGACGCATTCTCAAAGCTCGATATTAATGATACCGGACCAAGCGCCAATCCATGGCAGCTGCCAACTGAGTCCAAGACTGGCCTGACAGTATCACCGCAGCCGCGACCGGTGACAGCTGATGGAATAGAGAGTGATACGTGGGCGGCCTATGACAAGCCATCGCTCGCGCAGGCGAGCTCATCTTCAAAATCACCGGTCCTATTATCGCTTCCTCCAGAAGATGATGTGCAGTCGGCATGGAAAGAGGAGGGTCGGTCAAAATCTGTCACTGAATTACCACCCGCGCCCATTTCGGATGAGCTTCTCGAAGAAAAAAATGTTTGGGATGATCTCAGCGCGTTTGGCAAAGGCAAAAGTAAGGCCTCCGGACTTGCTCCTGCTGCTTCTGTTGCGGGTCAAGCAGCTCAAATCCACGATTGGAGCTTGATTGAAGGTGATACATCATCTAACTCACCGAACATCTCCCATATGGACGCCGAACCAGGTCACGACAGCAAGCCACGTCTGCCATCGAGATCCAAGGGCTCGCAGCAAAAATGGGTGCCCTCAAGACCATCCGTTGATGCAAAAGCTGAGACGTATGAGATAAAAAATATTCAATGGCACGACCCAAGCTCAGTACACAACCCTCGCACGTCGCCTATACTGATACAAAATGAGAACGGTCCATGTCCACTTGTGGCGCTGGTTAACGCTTTGACGATGACCACACCATCGGACAGCCCGGAAACAACACTCGTGGAGATTTTGCGACCACGAGAGCAGATCAGCTTGGACCTTTTGCTTAAAGCCGTCTTTGACGAACTCATGTCACCAAGACGCACCAGTTCTGACAAAGCACTGCCCGATGTTTCTGATCTGTACGCTTTCCTGCAGAGCCTACATACCGGGATGAATGTGAATCCTCGCTTTGTGCCGACACCAGAGATGGTAAATGCCTACAAGCGCACGTCTCTGACACACCTGCATCCAACGCAGCGTGGCAGCCTGATTCCGGGAACTTTCGAGAACACCATGGAGATGAGCCTCTATGCAGCGTTTTCCATCCCACTGATACACGGTTGGTTGCCAGCGCAGAGCGATCCTGTGTACGGTGTCATGGAGAGACAAGCGGCATCATATGAAGACGTACAGAATCTGCTCTTCTGCGAAGAAGACCTGACACACAAGCTGACCGGCGATGAAGGCCTGACAGAGGATGAGCAACAATTGTACCAAGACATCATGACGATCAAGATGTTCCTAGACTCATCCGCCACTCAATTGACGGCCTGGGGAATCGAGGTGATTGGAAAAGCAATGCGGCCCGGCACTTTTGCGATTCTATTTCGGAACGACCACTTTAGCACTCTGTATTGCCATCCGCAAACTCTGCAACTTCTTAGTCTTGTCACCGATGCTGGCTATCACAAACATAACGAAGTGGTTTGGGAGACTCTGGTAGACGTAAATGGAGAAAACACCGAATTCCTTTCAGGAGACTGCAGGGTGGTTGGCTCGATTGGTGCTGATCGTGGCAGAGACTGGACGACAGTACAGGACAATCGTGGCAAAAATCGACAGCACGATGTGGAAGCGGCCACACTGTCGCCACTTGAACAAGAGGATCGTGACTTGGCACTAGCGTTGCAATTGCAAGAGGAGGAGGATCAGCAACATCGAGAAGCACAATCGCGTCGACGACGAGAGAGTGCCCTCTCGGAGCGGTTTATTGAACAACAGGGACATCGACCATCACCTGTGAATCGAGATAGAAGACGCACATCCCAAAACCAAAACCAGAATCTTGACGTTGCACCAGAGCGACGCAGCTCAAGTAGCTACTCGATACCCTTGACAACGTCAGGGACCACTCATTTACGACAATCAAGCATATCTCAGCAGCAGCAACAACGACAACAACAACAAGCGGTCCACCAACAGCAGACAGTTCGACCTCTTGTCCCCGCTGGCCGACCGGGCGTAACTCGTCACGCAGAATCGAACGGGGAAGATGCCCCGCCATCTTATGAGCAGGCTGCGCAAGACCCAGCGTACGTGCCTCCCATGGGACATGCCAATAATTCACAGAGCAGCATGGCCACACCATCACACATGTCAGGGATGAGTGGCTCCGGCCCGATCAGTCAGCCTCCCCGCAGACAGGCCGTGAGTCATGGTGGTACGGGCGGAGGCCGAGATAGAGAGTGTGTCTTGATGTGAGCAATTTTCTGATTATACTGGCAAGACAAGGATAGGACATGGGATGACATACAACGGGGTGAGACGAGGTGCGAGGTGAGCAGACGGTCTTTTTTTTTTTCTTTTTTGGACTTTGATGATTTTATGGAATGGCACGGCGCTTGGTGTACCCTTGTCGAAAGAATTGTTATCGGCATTGACAGAAGGAAATGGAAATAAATAAATGCATGAACAATATGCCGAGATATTACACTTTAGCGTAATCACGGTGGGTTTACTCTTGCATTGCGCGCGTTGCTTGTGTCGTGCTGGCCTATTGCCCTTGTCATGACAATTATAATGCTGCTATTTTCCCCTCGATAATCATTTATATGACAAGAAGGAGAGTCTAATCGACTGGGTACTGGCTGCTTATCACGCTGAACGGTTGACATCGGGTTGTTTTATTTTTGTCTCACCTCTCTCCCTCTTTCTTTTCCTTTCCTTTGCTTTCCTTTTCTCTTTCTTGCTTCAAGAGCAGCAAGGTTGCAGTTGGTAGATTGCTGAAACCGTGTCTATAGAGCCTTCCGTTATCAACAAGGAATACTACTGGAAGTTGGGCATGCAGCCCCGTCCTGGTCCTGGTCCTACTGATGCGAGTGATGCATGCTGCACGATGCAACAGGAATTGTCTTTGTAGTCAGCACTAGCTACCCAGGTACCTTAGTACTTATGTAGTAGGTGTGTACCCAGATGAGATTAAAAGACAGGTGCAGTTGCGCGTGTACGTATCTAGACATGCGACACGTGAAGCCGCACGTGTCAGCTTCACGATGCTGCACTGCAGATCGTCATGTTGAGACAAAAGCGGTTGCGCGTCGCGCGTGGGTGGCCATTGCCATTGTCTTGTCCAGGGCAGCGCAGCCAAGAGCATGCGGGGGCTGGCAGCACCCACCGGCCGATGAGGCAGCCCGACAGACGCGATTGGACGAAATGTGCACAAGCAGGACTGATCGGTGGGGCCGTCGGCCGTCGTCCGTCGTCGTGCCGTCATCGTTTTTTTGCTTGACATCCATTTTGACATTCCACTATTCCCTGTGCTATGTGCGGGACGTACATGTCCCGACTACCGACTTCATCCCCCCCTTTTTATTTCGTCCCTTGGCCCCTCAGCAGATACTACGACCGCCGCAAATATTCTTTCGTGAGCTTTTTGGTTTGATACAAAAAGACCCGCCGTTTTCTATTATAGTTTTCATTGCCAACGACATTTGAGACAAATGGCTTGCCAGCTGTGAAATTTCCCGATTCCCGACATCGGCACAGCAGCATCCGCTGTGTCTCTTTTCTTCTTCTTCTTTTTTTTTGCACCTTTTTAAGCTTTTTGCGTGAACATTAACAGGCCAGATATCAACCAATCCCCTTCCATCCCGGTCTGCATTGCAAAAAAAAAAAAAAAAAAGCATACGCAGCCGCCATGTCCCTCCTGACAGGCTGGTTCCCCCCAACGCGGGAGAACTGGGAGTTTATACTCCTTGTATTTCGAATAAGCTATCCAATTGTATGTTTGAGAACGAGCCAGATAAAAACATCTTTTAATGATCAAGATCATGTCTTATGCCAAAAAGAAAAAAGAAACAAAAAGAAAAGAAAAAAGAGAAACGCAACTAATTGGTTGTTGTCACAAAAGATTTCGCTGATGCAGATCCCGCTCTCGTGGTATGGCATGGGCAAGACGTCTGTGGAGAGCAGGTTCAATCTGCCAGGGCGTGTGGCGTGGATGCTCATGGAGGCACCTGGCTTCATGACGTTGCTGTACATGATGAGGACGCTGCCGCGGATGCATGGAATTGAGGAGCTGCCGTGGCAGAACTGCGTGTTGGCGGGCTTATTTGTAAGGGCTGATTTTCCTTCCCTCTTGGGTGTCCTGATCCTACCCTGCAGGGAAAATAAACACACAGAGAGAGAAACCTACTCACAATTACACAGGTTATTCATTACGTATACAGAGCAATCATCTTTCCGCTCATTCAGCCCTCCATGTCGCCGATTCATATCCTCGTCGCCCTCATGGCCCTCGCGTTCCAGCTCCTCAATGGTGTCTCCATCGGCGCATGGCTTGCGGCCTACGGGCCGATCACCGAAGAGGCATGGGTTCTCCAGTCGTCCGTCGGACAGTTTGTCGTGGGCATTGCCATCTTCTACATTGGGCTAGCGTCCAATTTCTTCCACGACGAGGAACTGCGTGAAATTCGACGCACCGAGCAGCGCAGACAGGAGCGCATTCTCGGTCAACAGCCTGGCGCGGACGGCAAGGCCAATAAGGTAAGCGTGCAAAAGCATTATCAGATCCCGCAGGCTGGTCTGTTCAGGTACGTGCTTTACGCGCACTACTTTAGCGAGTGGATCGAGTGGACGGGGTTTTTGATTGCCGCGGGATGGGGAAGCGTGCCTGCGTGGACGTTTTTGATCAACGAGGTTTGTGCGATGCTGCCGAGGGCGGTCAAGGGCAAGAAGTGGTACATGGAGAAATTTGGGGAGGAGAAGGTTCGGGGAAGATGGGCTGTGCTGCCAGGGGTTGTGTAGACCAGTTGGGCCGTGACTGGTGCCATGGTTACGAAAAGGCCGGGACCTGAAAACCTAATAGCTATATGTACATGTGTACATACATATGTATATGTACCTGCACTATAGATATACCGTGAACTGCTATTGCGCATTCTTCATGGATGGACGAAGCAACATGAGCAGCCACACCTTTGTATATGTACATACACTGTCAGGCCGCATGATCAGACAAGATGCGCGTGGGCTGTTGGCATTTTTGGCCCTCATGTAGTGGAGTATGTGTGCGGGGCGTCAATGTCAAGAAAAAAGGAGCAGAAGAAGAAGAAGAAGAAGTTGAAACAACCTGATTGTATGCCGTGTAATTGTGCCGCAGAAGCGCTGACATGCGAAATGCAGGATGTTCAGCGGTGGAGTTGGGTTGGGTTGGGTTGGTTTGCGCTTGCTAGTACCGTCCAACGGCCCCATTGCAAGCATCTATTTTGAAGAAGCCGACCAGGTACCCAGGTAGCTAATCTGTGTGCCTGTGGATTTACCGAGAAGCTGTGGATCCACGATCGATTCGTGTTGTTAATTGTTATTTCTTATTACTTATTGATTTGTTTTTTTTTTTTTGAAGAAAAAAGGCTAATAATAGAGTTGTCCTTCAGGCCTGCTTGAAAAGTAGGTGGTTCAATCGCTAAACCTGGACGGTAGATAGATGTGTATGCATGTATGTATGTCAATAGGCCTGGCGTATGGCTGGCGCAGAGGCTGAAGCACTGGGCCTTGTTTGTTGCTCTGGGTTCTGCGCAGTTCTCGAGGGGACGGAGACGAGGAAGTAGGGGGTGAGCGAAGCACGGTGCGGAGGTCGAGAGGGACGAAGGAGGGAGGACGGGGGGGAGAGAAAGGGGGGTTTTAGGATAAATAGACACCAATAAAGCTGTTCATGTTGATGAGGAGATGTTGCTGGTTATTCATCTCTTATAGGTCAATGCCACGTTTGTCCGCCAACGGAGCCGGACCAGCTGCCCGTTCAAGTCCGCGTGTGATGTCTGGTGTGATGTTTTGAGCTGGTGGGCTCGACTGGGTGCCTACCTACATACGTAGATATTTGGATACTTCGAATCTGGCGACTGATAGGTGGCTCAGGCAAGTCTCTAGCTAGCAAGTGGGTCGTAGTATACATGAGGTATCTCCCAGACCCTGGGATGAGGACATGGAGGGCATGCTGGGTACTTCGTGGAACGCCTGTCCACCATTGGCTGGCATCAGCAGCACGCATGCATCACTAGTGCTAGACACTCGCAGACTGGAGTCTTGCCAGAGCCCGGATTGGCACGGGCCGCCACAGCGTCGCATCCCGTGCCGAGAAGCCCTGCCAGGCACAGCAGGTACTCCACACCTGTCTCTCGCTGACCAACATGACACGCCAAGTGCCAAGCCCGGCCCACTTCTTTTTCATGACAAGTGGCCTGGGCAGGATATGCAGAATAAAAGTACAAACTCGACTTTCACTTTCACCTGAATTGTCTGACGAAATAAGGAATATAAATTATCGGCTAAAGTGTCGACATATACCTCGACCGATATCAACTACGGGGTGACTTGGCGAGGGGAGTAAAACCGCAAACACTATTCGATGCTATCTTCTCGTTGGTTCAAGCCGTGCGGCGTGGCAGTCCATCTCTCTCATTTGCCAGATTTACCATATTTGCCTGATGGCCTGATGGCCTTGTGGCCTGATCCGTCACCTGCGTCGAGCGATTCGACCAAGTGCCGTGCCTTCCGCGATTTGTTGCGTTTTGCCCGCGCAACAACAGTCTTTCTTTTTTTTAATCTTGCGTGACAGCTCGCCACCCTTGCTCCCCAGCGATCTGCTTTCCCTCCTACAAAGAGAATATATGGCTGACGTTTCCATAAGACATGCTGCATGCTTTTATATGCTAAACTCGACGCGGGGTCCCATTTCGGACCAAGAGCAGTAGCCTGCCGAATCCTTCCCGTTGCGCACCACCCGGTTCAAGATCGATGAACATTGAATATATGTACATATGTACATATGTACACACACCAGACAGATTAATGCCGAACACTCCCGCGTCACTGCGTGGCTTTCCAACTCCACCTCTCTTCCTTGCCGTCTTAGTCCCGATGACACCACTCTGCATGCAGATGTGCATGTGTGCAAACACATGCATCTCCGTGTATACAGTACCGACCTGCATATGTAGAGTTCAGGGGAGTATGAAGCACAAGAATGACCAGCCATTGCCGTAGTAGCTGCCATGAGGGGAAAAGAAAAAAAAAAACAAGGAGAGATGGCGCCATGTGCCTCACAGCAAGGCCAAGCAGAAAACAAGGCCCAAAAAACATGTACATACCTTGCTTCAACTCTTCATATCAGACTAGTTATCGGCAGTTGGCACACGACCAACTAACAGATTCCAACTATTGGGACCGATACCCAGCATCTACTTATCCAAACTAATGCCGTCGCATTTTCGGCGAGACGTCTGACACGACGGTGCGTCTTTTTTTATGTTTTAAATCAAAAAAATAAAATAAAATAAACACACTCATTTTGTTTGGCATATATTTCTGGACTGCGAAGCACACCTACTTCAAGCCCGACAAACGCCAATTCCCTTCCCTTCTACTGGATTACCCTTCACGGTCCGTCCTCTCCTTCGGGCTCGCCACGTCGAGGCAACTTCCGATACTGGGAACTGCGCGCTCTCTCGTCCGCTCGCTCTTATTCTTCAGTCGTGCCCCTCCCGAGCCGAATTCCGAATTATGGTGTAGGGCAACTAGAGACTCGCGCGCGACACGGGACGCAGGTCGACCATCCACGAAGGTATTAGCCACGGACAGTGCACAACTGCCATGACGATGGAGCCCGTCTCGATGCTGGGACGGTTTGAGCGTGTGGCAGCTATGCCGCCAGTGGAGTTGGGCGAGATTGTGCAACGGGCTGCTTCGTTGTTTGACATTGGCCAGTTGCCGGAATGCGCTGTGAGTTTTTTAAATCTCTTTTTCTTTCCAGGCCGTCATTTATGTACACCACATTATAGCATAACCAGAAAAAAAGAACAGAAGAAAAAAAAAAAAAAAAAAAAAAAAAAAAAAAAAAAAAAAAAAAAAAAAAAAAAAAAAAAAACCTTTGCTACATGGGAACCGATGAGTCAACTAACAACGTCTCTTCTCTGTCTAGTTGTCGTGTATTCAATCCAGATGTGACACCAGTAACGCGACGTGTATTTGCGAGCACGATGGCTATCGAACCGCCATGACTGGATGTATGTTTCAGTCCTGCGACTTGCCAAATGCCATGGGTAAGTTTACAAGTCATGGGGGTCACTGAACCCCCAAAACCTTGTCACCTCTTATGGAGCGTGCTCCAGGGAAAAGAAAGGGACCAGAAAACAGAAATACAATCGGCACTTGTTCTAATAAATCCCCAGTCTCCAAAAATTGGACGTCAACGCTTTGCCATGAACCCATCCGAGACCGAGGACCAGAGTTCAAAATGACAAACTTCCTGCTGGGTGGCCTGGTCATCATCACCATCGTCTCACGTCTGTGCTTCAAGCGCTTCTTCAGCTCTACCAGGAGACTAGGCTCCGAGGACTGGACCATCCTGGCGGCATCCATCACCGCCCTCACAAGTTCCATGGTCCAGACCTTCTTCCTGATGCCCAGCGGCCTGGGACGCGACATCTGGACGCTCGACATCCCGCATCTCGTCCGCTTCGGACAGTACTTCTACATGATGGAGATTCTGTACCTCTTACTGATTACGCTCGTCAAGATTTGCTTGTCGCTGTTCTACCTCAAGATATTTCCCGGACGAGGCATCCGGAAGCTCCTGTGGATCACGGTCGGCTTCCACATCGCGGCCGGCGTGGCTTTTATTCTCAAGACGGTGTTGCAGTGCACCCCTGTCGAGTACAACTGGACCAAGTACGACGGCAATCCGGCGACACCCGGCCACTGCATCGACATTCACGCATCCGGGTGGGCGAACGGGGTGCTCGGCGTGGTTGCTGATGTCTGGTTGATTGCGCTGCCGCTGACGCAGCTGCAGAAGCTGCGGCTGCATTGGAAGAAGAAGGTTGGAGCGGCCGTCATGTTTATGACTGGAGGCATGTAAGTGGGCAAACGCACTCCGTCCATTTATCGTTTTACATAGCAACCTCATACTGGTCCCTGCTGGTCAATTTCTCTGTTTGTTTTTTTGTTCTGCCAGAAAAACCGCTGACGTTACGATGCCCCCCACCTTTCCCCCAATCCCAGAGTAACCATCGTGTCGATGCTGCGCCTCAAATCCTTCACGCACTTTGCGAAGTCGTACAACCCCACATTTGACAACTGGAGCATTGTCTTCTGGTCCACCGTCGAAGTCTGCGCAGGCCTCATATGCTGCTGCCTGCCGACCCTTCGACTCATGCTCGTAAAGCTATGTCCACGCGTGTTCGAAACAAAGAGCTCCCGCACACGTAGCTCCTGCACCGCGTCGTCCAGCAACGCCTTCCGGAGCACTAACCAAACCATTCGCTCAAACGGTGCCGAGTACGATGAGCTGGAGGATGGTGGTCGAAACGCGCAAGCGCGGGTAATATGGACGCCTGCTCGGGATGCAATCCCGCAAGGTGGAGTCGAGGACGACTTGGAGGCCGGGGGCCGCAAGATACGGCCGTTGCAGCGTCTGCCGAGCGAAGAGGAATGCTTTGAGCTTACGCAGGGGATGGGGAAGGCGACGGAGAAGCCTGTGAGGTAGTACTCGTAGTACTCGCCTTTGGGGCATCCTGAAGACGGCTCTGGCTCTTTTCGGATTTCGCTTGCAATTTATGAAACATGAAACCGGTCTGGCCGGTCTGGCCCATCCTCTTGCTTGGAACCGCGCCGGGCGATGTACCGGTAGTAGCAAAGGCAAAAAAAATGGTGGTTGCGTAAGAAGGCGAGTAGTCCGGGCGTGGCATGGTCTATACACGATGTACACATACAACGTATGTACATTTAGTTGTTTTGTATCTGTCCGTATAGACACACACACACACACACACACACACACATGAAGATATAAATATATGTAAATAAACGCGTACATATACACATTCCATAAATATATACATATACAAGTCCATCATCGCCCATGTGTACAAACATGCCATCACTCAAACATATGTATGTACCTTGTTCATGCAACCAAATCCCACATCACATACATCTTATGGTCACAGCGGTCATGTTTCAGGAAACCCCGACAGAGTCTACTACAGGATATACATATCTATGTATATAGCTAAATCTATATACATGTATATTAACAAAATGTGGCAGTGCAGCTCGACGTATCTGTCTTTCTCCGACACGGGCACACAGCGGAGCTCCGCTAACAAATACCTCGTATATAAAGTCGTCTCGAATAAATGTAGCTGCCATTCTGGACATGTACTTGCAGGCGTGAGTGCACATTGCCCCCCTCTTTGGGGGGTTTTTTTTTTTCGCCGACAAACCTGGCTCGACTGGCTGGACAGTATGGGACGTCGGAGACGTGCAAACTCCTATAGTAGGTATATATTAAGACGATGGGTCGTTGGGAAAGGAGATATGGGGAAGGTGAACGAGGAGAACACGTGCTGCCGAGGCATGGCTCGCGGCGGGGAGGTGGGCGCCTTACCAAGATGTCGATTGGGAGCTGTGTGCCGAGTTTGTGCGCGGCAGGCAGCATCAGTCACATATGTGGTGTGCATCATGGATGGAGGATATTCCAGGATCATCAAATCTAGCGTGACCGTATGTCATGTTCGTGCATACTACGTAGGTAGATAAAGTGGCTTTTACGTCACCTTCCTGACCTGGCGGGCTGGTCGGCGGGCGCATATGTCGCGGAGGTACTCCGCCTTGACGGTGAGCGACAGACGATCCCAGACACATGGGGTTTCAAATCGTCATTACAAAAAGTTCCGGCATATGGGACACATGGTATGTCTTTGGATGGTGATGAGGAGACTCCAAAGCGCCGAGGCTGATGGAGAATATCAACAAAATAGCCGGGTGTAGGTTTCAGCGGGGGAATTGAGGTGTCAAGGCCCATTCTTCTGTGATTTGGTTTTTGAGACAGTGGTGAGATGTGTATTCAGCTGTCTTGTGAAGTCGGAGACGGCGACGCGTTGAGATCTGGGGGATAGACAGAGCTAGAGGGCCAAAATACTTTCCATAGACGCTCTATCTCGGCCGAGAGAAGTAACTGATTGCCTCACGTGGGGGCTGTTTTTCAAGAAGACGAAACGTGCATGGCGGTGTGAAATACTGCTCAACGTCGAAGGGAGCTGATTGAGATTGTCCCGTCCTCAACGGAGTTTTGCCAGGTGGCGAGGAAATTATTGAAGTGCATCCTCGGGGTCCCGACCGAATACTGCGGAAGGCAAAGAATGAGTATATACCAGGATGAAGTACTGGACTAGTTATGATTGTTTATATGGGTGGCTTTGAAGATGCTCGCTGGATATGCAGCCCGCCATGAACAGGACAGACGAATGGGAAAAAAGTCAAGGATTTTAATGCTGTATAGCTCGAATTCTATCGCGACGTTCGCAGACCCTATGTGCGAGATATAGTATGCGCTTTACAGTCATCCTTTTGTTAAACTCTATGCTCTAAGCATGATTTAGCTAAGCTTCAATTGATGCAAGGAGCACTCGACTGAGCAACGACAACGTTGCCAGAGTGGAAAATCCACCGCACTTAGATATAGAACTTGTTATCTGATCGCACCGCTCATCTCCATGCACAGTACCGAGGCGGAGGCTATGCAATTCTGACACGCTGCGAATAACCTAGTTTACGCAAGCTTGTCTCGTCTTGAAGCCGAGGTCAATAGAGGGGGGAGTGTGGGTTGGATGAACTGGTTCAAGGTTTGCGAACGCCCGCTCCAGACACGACGCTGTGGATGGATGTACGATTGCGCGGAATGAACATTGCAAAAGCCAGGATGGTCAATTGAATGGCAATGTGACAAATTCTGAAGCTATTTCTCCTGGAAACCCACATGCGGACGAAACAGTTTGGTCGGCAAGTCCCACCGCATGTCGACTCATATCGCCCCAAGGTAAAACGTTTATAGTTGCAAAGTCACTAAATCCTGTCGGCAGTCTCTTTGATCGAATGAATAAGACATGACAAACATTCTGGCTGCGGTTGAAGATGGCGAGTAAGACAGCACCGATTGTTGAGCCTCAGCAGAATTCCGCGGCCATTCTAAACGCCGTCTGGAATCGCGAGCCGCTGAATGCAAGAGTCAATATTCATCGTTCCGAATCAGGCCCATAGTTGCCGTTCTAGTTGTTGTCTCAGAAGAGCCCGCTAGGTTTCCCTCGAGGCGGCGCTGAAAGACGAGCCCAGTCGGGAGACTTGTCTGCAGAACGGCACAAATTCAACAAGTTTGACATCCTTCAGGTGCCGTTGAGGTTGGTTGTCCCTCTCATCCATCCAGCGATCGGCTAAATAATCAAACGCTCGATGGAAGAAAGGGGGTGTGAGAGAGAGGGACCAAGCACACTCCGCAGGTGCGCGCACCAATGCACGGTCCCTTTTTTTTGGTCAGTTTCAGACCCTGGGCAAGTGACGTTATGGTTGGATCTGTTTTTGTCCGTCTGATCGCCATTGGCCTGCCGCATCGACAGGAAGGTGCATACAACATATGTACATATGTATGTATGTATGCACATGCGTCTTTGTGCCCGTCCGAACGCAATGGCAATGCCACCGTCGACATCCTCGTGGGTCGGCGAGGTCGGAAAAGTCGATAGAGGTCCTTTGTTTCAACATGTTTGCGACGGGACTGGCTGTAATGAATGATGAACACACTGAGACTTGCATGTATTTTATTTCTCTTATTGTATTTTTTTTTTTTTCGTTGATTCTGCTGATCTTGTAGATGACGGTCTGGCTGGCTTGGACCTCGGCATTGCAGTTCTCTGTCGATCCTGCAGCCGTCATTGGCTGGAACAAGGCGCGGCAAGGCCCTCGCTTCCGCAGCGGGGTGCCGCCCCGCTTAGATAAGCGAGCACTACACGGTTTTCCTCATTCTCAATTTCCCCTGGTTTGTGGTGCCTGAAAATGCGGTCCAGGAGCCTGTTTCTTGGAAAGATACCGCGGGATGGTAGGTGGGTAGACGAAGCTACGCACCTACAATACAGATGTACATGTATGTATCTGTGTGTAAGTACCTCCTTGCCTCTTTTCCGAAAACGCCAACATGCAGCAGCAAGGAAACTCGAAGTTAAGCGGTATCTTCCTATGAACTCCATATAGAGAAATGCGTCTTCATTCCTTTTAGCATAATAATCACCTGGTTGCCATTCATGAAAGCCACGATTAGTAATGCCGTGAACTGAGCCAGGAGGGTTCGTGAAAAAAATCACCCAGGTATCTTTCTACACAAAACCAGGTGCGCGGGTACCTTCCGTTTTGAGCCTAGTTGCTGCTGCATGTTGACGGCACTCCTCCCCCCCCTTAAACTCCCACCCCGAAACGATCATCGACTTCACCGCTCACCATGCCGACTAAGTCCTAGCGCAAACGATCCTCGGGAGCAGCAGGACAAAACACAAAGGTCCCCACGTTTCTAGGTCCGTTCCCCGGTCCTTCGCGGAATGATTTTCCTGTAGGAGAAGAGCGGACGGCAGGGAAAAATAAGCGTTGTGTGTTAAGAGAGACTAGACATGGGGAGGGAGAGAGCCGGGGTGACAAACATGCCGAAGATTCAGTTCACCACGCGCGCACACATGTTCATTCAATTCTGCGTGGCTTGACGGAGTACCGGTTTCGTCAATTCCACGATTAGTCGTTTCCCACGGACGGGAATTTTTTTTTTCTTCTTTTTTTTCTTTTTCGGGTTTACCCCTTTCACCTTGATCCGCTTTGGTTTGAAGCAAAAGTTTCTTCTCCGCAACTCATCTAGTTTAGCCACCCGGGTATTTCCTGCTTCAGTCTCTTGCACGACTTGCGTCGCCAATGTCTTAGCTTTGATACGCACGGTGGACAATTTATTTTCGGCTGCAAAGGATCTCTGTCCCTGTCTTCCGATATGTCATGGACAGGTGGGGAAATACCGTCGTTGTAACGGCGCGTTGGCATGATCATCATGGCTGGTCTGCTACCTGCCTGGTGTTGCAGACGACGAGATGCGCGCTGCGCAAGTGTCAAAACTATCATGGGTCTCCTGTTTCCTGGTTTCTTCCTTTCATCTCCACTCTTTAGTCTAGCGGTTTACTTAAGAACGCTTGAGCGTCGCCTTGTTGCAACCAACGACTGTGCACATCATCTCATCATTCCAACAGGCTGACAAGCAAAAGTTCACTCCACGGCCCTCCTTTCTGTGTTTTTTTTTTTTGTTAACCGTTTGTTTGCTTTCGCTTGGTTGTCTTGAGCCGGGTGCTCGACTTCATTCACAGCTGCCCTATTCTTTTTGTCCTTTGTCTTCTTCTGCTTCACCTTCTGAATCATCAACATGAAGTCCTTTACTATGGCTTCGTTGTTCACCGTGCTGGTAGCCGCGGCTCCAACTCCCGTTCCGAGGCAAGCCCCAGCATACGAAATTGCTGCGCAAGATGCCAAAGATTTGGAGTCACGACAGCTGGGCCTAGACATGACGCGCAATGATCTCGAGAACGGGCAGCCGCCGTGTCCCAAGGCTATTTTCATATTTGCGAGAGGCTCGACTGAGCCGGGCAATATGGTTCGTTCACACCAAAGGCGCTTTCACGGGTTCAATCCCTTATTTTGCGCTTTCACTGCTCCCTCTTTTACCACCTTTTGTGAAATGCGAGAACCTTGAATGCTAATGGCTTGGGATGTCCTTCTCACACAGGGGGCTTCTGTAGGACCTATTGTCGCAAACACCCTGACCAACCAGCTCGGAAAAGGCGGCATCTGGATTCAGGGTGTTGGAGGACCTTATACTGCTGGCTTGGCCGAGAATGCCATGCCAGCCGGTTCCAGTCCTGCCGCCATTGGGGAGATGGGAAGACTGTTTACCTTGGCACACACAAAGTGCCCGTCATCGATCATTCTGGCTGGTGGATACAGGTGAGTGCACACGGGAAACTGGAGAGAATCTAGAAAGAGTTTTTTTTTTTTCTTTTTTTTCTTGGCAAAAAAAAAAAAAGAGAGAGAGACAGAAACTAATTCGTACAATCAACCATTACAGCCAAGGAGCTGCTCTCGCTGCCGCTGCCGTCAGTGCCGCTAGCCCAGCCGTTCGCAACCAAATCGCCGCTACTGTCCTCTTTGGATACACAAAGAACTTGCAGAACAATGGCAAGATTCCCAACTACCCAGCAGACCGTGTCAAAGTATTCTGCAACCCAGGCGACATGGTTTGCACCGGCTCTCTCTTCATCACGGAAGCACATCTCAACTATGCTCCCGCGGCGGCCAATGCTGCTCCTCAGTTCCTCGAGAACAAGGTCGCCGTAGCGGCTAGCCGTCACCGCACGTCTAGACTCTCCAACAAAAAGGGTTCTGCTGCAGCGGCTGATCCTGACCCCCAAGACTCTACAACCGATGCTTCCGCCTCACAAGACTCTACGAGCGAGGCTCCTGCATCCGAAGTCCCTACGGGTGGAGCCCCTGCGGTTCCTGCGGTGCAAAACATGATGAGCAGCTTTTTCCCCCAGGTCCCGACGGGAGGCAATGTTCCTGCGGCGAGTAATCCGATCGCTCAACTCCTCAAGGGCATGGCGCCCGGGGTTTGAGAGAGCAGCCCAGAGTTTCACAACCACAACGAAAGCTCCCCGGCATGTTTCAAGTCTTGAGTGGGAGCTGCGGCAGGACCGAGTTGTTTGAGCAGGGGGTTAGTCTCTGGAGGAGAGGAGAATGTCGTTCTGGTTGTTTTTTTTCCTTGGTTGTTTTCTAGTCAGTTGTTGACCAACTGCATGACGTCATATGAGAGCGCTGGTTGATTTTTATGGAATCCGCTAAACAAAACACATGAAATCCTATCAATTCATAAATTATCATTTCTTTTTTCAACAGCCGTTCCATTACTGTTTCAAAATCGCCGTGCTTTGGTAATTTTTGTGCACGGTCCTCTTTGGAGGCGCGTTGGATTCGGAGCGCGCCCCGGTTTCAAAGCTAGCTGACCGGAGGTCTGATGCTATTCGGGTCTACTGGGTCCGTGGGTAGTAGTTTCTCGGAAGCCAGCTTATTGCCAACCGGTCGCTGCGCGTCCCTCGCAAAAGACGACGCTTGAAATCCGTCCTTTGACATTGTAACGTGAAAGTCGTCGTCTCCCCAGGTGTGACAAGTTCGGGATACATCCCAAGGATACCAAATGGTCTCGTCATGGTTTGAGTCAGCGATAACACAGTAGCGGGGGATCATCGCGTGGGCTTTAGACCAAGTTGTCAGGCAATGTCCGTGGCTGGAGGCACTCGGAGCTGTTGTGGGATTAAGGTGGTGGCAGTTCTGGGCGTGATAGTATTTTGCATACTCGAATGGGCGTTGGATAAAGGACTCCTTGTAGATATTGAACCCCGTGGTCGCAAACTCAAACTCATGGACACGATCCCCTGCCATGCGATGTACAATGCCGATGCTGTACAGGCCGTGGGCGCTCATTTTTCGGCACAGCAGAACCCGAGTACTCCGGAATTTTCTTGAAACACGGGCCTCATCACATAGCGATTCGTGCTGGATTGTCTCCAGCCATTTCTTCGTCGGCGTTACACCATCGTATCGCACCACCGACATGAGATAGGTGGGTTGCTCTGAGGGTGGATGCAAGTCGGTGGCTGATTCTATGCACACAGATATGTATAAAAATGTAAATAGTCAGATATGCGGAAGAGGGCGCGAAAAAGTCATCATGACGGGCACATTATTTTGCATGCACTGGTGGTCCCAATTGCACTCACCTATTATCTTGGATCGGAAGATCTGGGCAACATATGTGATGTTTGGTGTGTTTGGATGAAGTATCAACCCAGGACTGAAGCTACTCGATTCGTAACCTTCGGGGATCGTATTGTGAGAATGGGATCGGTCTATCGTTATTTCGGTCTTCCGAGAAAATGTTTTGATATTGCCTCGGTGACTTATAAGCGCCACCTGCTCACCCTCGACGTAGCACCTATTGTAGTGGCTCGATCGGATATATTTCCAGCAGTTGGACCGGAAATACCATATTTTCCTGCCTCGTCGAGTGGTCAGACAGCTGCGTTTTTGTACAAAGTGAAACGACCATTTTTTCCGGCACATAGAAGGAGGCACTCACAGCATATTCTTCCATGATCTTGATCGGGGAGCGGGATTGCTGAACAACATAACACTGCGGGACATGCATCGTAGCCTCAGGCCCCCTGCGTCAATCCAATTATGCGGGAAACTTTTCATGCGACGCTGACCCGTCCTCAGATTATGCATATAGACGCATTCCGAATCAAACTGCCAAGCAAGCCATCCTCCTTCGTAAAAGACCGACAAGGAGGGAATCCATGTCTGGAACTGGTACTGCCAGCGCAAGCAGTTGGGCGAAAGTTTCAATGATGAGGACGTACTGGTTGACGCCCTCTCCCGCCACGGGATGAGGCGTACCTCCGAAGATGCCGCGCGTTTGTGCCAAAGATATCTGGCAATACACGATTGAAGCAGCTCTGCGACACATCGAGGGTCTCGGTCCACATCAGCCTTTTCCAGCAGCCCGGGAAAGAAAGAATGGCAAATGGTCACTATCACAGCACCACGCGTCCACGTTGCGTGCCACGAGCGGGAGACCCTCCGACAGCGGAGCAAATCATCCAGCTCGAGCTCCGTGGCTATCATTGACAGCATCTCAGGTGGCAGAGTGGCGAGACTGGTCATGTTGAAATTCCCGGTGCGAAATTCGTTGCGTAGATAGAGCAGGTCTCGGGGTGACACGAAGGCGAGGGAACGACGCGCCGGCGAGCGCCACGAGACGTCAGAATCCTTCTCGAGGCCGAACAAACCTGCAGTTCACTTGTGATGGAAAGGTCTGATAACGTAGTCGAAATGAGGGGAACGTGTTTGACATATGTACGTGATGGGGTTGTTGGTAGTTGTATCTGAGGCACTGGCACTGCGATTCATTACACGCATGTGCCCGCCCCGCTTATGCAATGCCTGGATGTATTTGCCGTCTTTCCATCTTCAGTTCTTGCTCGAATTTGGGCGATTCCATGCTTCAAGATATTTTCTTTCATAGAATAAATATGATTCATGACATACAACTTCTCCCAATAGTCCTCGTTCGTGGGAGAAACCAGTCTATAGCTATTATCGCCGAGTATTCGCCGCAGCGTATGATGTTGCAGCAAATGGTCACGCATGACTGCAGTGCACCTCTCAGTTTGACATGTTGAGGCAAGGTTTTCTGGAAAATCATATGGAGCAGCCGAGCGTCTGGAAAACTGGAATTGACTTTGATATCATCGTAAAAGCTGGAAAAGTTGTATATTGTTAATAGCCTCTTGAGCCCTTTCTCAAGCATATACCTTCTGGGGAGACATTCTCGCTTCGCATGAAAACGCTTTGCACGCCTTCACGCCCATTAATGTGGTCCGTGATGTCTTATGTAAAGACGAGTGAAAAGCACTTGTAAAGCGTAGTTTTCCTGAGGACCTTAACGCGAATGATGATGTCTGCAGTAGCGACTTCGAAGATCCCTCGCCTCACTTGATCCCTTAAAGTCAAAAAAATTGTGCTGATTGAGATTTATGTCGCTTATACTGCTGCTTGATGCAATGGTTGGTCGTGGTGGCGGACCAGACTGGGCCTCGAGGACACAAGGCTCTACGACGCACGCATTGCCGAGAAGGTTAGCAAGCTGCTATACTGGACGAGTTTTCTTATAGAAAAGCAGATGAGAGCACCCGCCAAGTCTTGATATCTAGAAGTGAGGGATGAATCCTACCGACAGCCTTCAGATTGAGTGTCTGAGCAGTACTATTTCCCTCTGATAATGAGTGGATAGTGTGTGCAATCTTCTCCGAATGGGACTTGCAGTGATCCAGTGACATGTCACCTCTTGGCACAATGAAAATAGTTGGGTTGCACAGGTCATATATATACAGACATGCGTATATATGTATATACATGTATGTATGGTCGTTGTCTCTATCAGAGATCTGCCATCTTCCCTCGGCTTCTTTTATACAATGCACCCCTTGAACGATTCTGTCAGGGGTACAAGCTCCGCTCTTAGAACCTAAGCGCGCGTAAACGAGTGTTGCTATTCAAACAATATACGCAAAACGCGGTACACATAAGACCATCCGCATTTCGCTACTAAGTTGGAATGCCACAACCGCCATTTATTAATTATGACTTTTTTGCACTAAAATTTAGTGGTATAGCCGGTCAGCGTGATATAACAGTCATGATAATCACGCCGCCTACGCCTTACTATAGCAGCGCTCTTATATGGCGGGGCGTAGAACGGCGGCGGGAGATGGCCGTATTAGTGAACGAATGTGGGTATTGCGTTTTCCGGACAGTTCCGAACATCATCTCTCCAATTAACCTGGTACATTTGTACTCGTTAGCAGGGGTGTAGCAAGGGTATCACTCTATTTCCAAGTCATATATAACCCTCCTAATGAAAAAGGGTGGTGTATAAGGGACCCTGCATGTACATCGAAAGCTTAATTCGTTTAATCCTTCCTGTTATGTCGTTTTGTAAAACCCCAAGGCATGCAGTGTAAATCTGAATCAAACGCGACGGAAATCTGTTCGAATGACTGGGCGATAGGATCCTTCCTCGGTCCGGTTTGGCGGCAGAGTTAGCTGCGGACCACGGATGAATTCTCCGAGAACTATTGTGCCGGTCCAACATCACGCACATCATTCGTCCCCTGCACAGGAGTCTTGATATTCGCAGCAGTACTTTTGTAGCAGTACCCACTCAGTCCCCACTCCCGCTAATACGGCCACATCCCCTAACCCACGCCCCCTAAGCGTGCACCTCACATAAGCACAGCGCCCTAAGCGTGCACCTCATGTAAACACAGCGCCCTAAGCATGCACCTCGCATAAACACAGCGCCCTAAGCATGCACATAAACACAGCGCCCTAAGCATACACCTCACGTAAACACAGCGCCCTAAGCATACACCTCATATAAACACAGCGCTCTAAGCATGCACCTCATATAAACACAGCGCCCTAAGCATGCACATAAACACAGCGCCCTAAGCGTGCACCTCACGTAAACACAGCGCCCTAAGCATGCACCTTACATAAACACAGCGCCCTAAGCATGCACATAAGCACAGCGCCCTAAGCGTGCACCTCATGTAAACACAGCGCCCTAAGCATGCACCTCGCATAAACACAGCGCCCTAAGCATGCACCTTACGTAAACACAGCGCCCTAAGCATACACCTTATATAAATACAGCGCCCTAAGCGTGCACCTTACGTAAACACAGCGCCCTAAGCGCACTTCTACTATTCTATGCGCTATTTTATATGTCGCGTAAGGTTTTATACTATAGAGTGTATTTCCATAGAGGTGTATATATTTTCTATGGCGGGGTGTGGCAATTAAGCCGCTTGACCGAATCCGGTCGCGACAGTGGGTACTGCTACAAAAGTACTGCTGCGAATATCAAGACTCCGTGATAGCAGGGATGAGCTACAATGCCACTCTGAGAATAACGGGGCCAATGCTGGCAAATACACACGGCAAGGGGATACGCGTCCCCAAAAAATCTTTCTCGTACGCTCTGCCTGCGCGCGTTGAAAAAATGCTAGTGTCCAGGCCGGGTACGTTCCCGCCTTGATCTGGCATCCGATGTCACGATGGTGGTCTAGTGGCCCTCTGAGATCTGATCCACGAAACGGCACAAACATTGTGCACAAGTTTTATGTGATTGATGCGGCGCTGACTTTGTACCGTCCAAGAATCCGTGCACCATGACATTTGTTTGATTTTCCCACTGCGTAAGACCTCTTCTTTGCAACCTCTTTTTGCTGCACAAATCTTGTGCGTAAAACACATATGTATTTACAAAATACATTTACAAGCACAAACTTTGCGTAGAATTCGTTTTTATAGGATATTTGGAACTTTGTCTCAGCATTTAGTCGGCCCATTACTAGCGTAGTATGTAAAGATCCTTATAAATAGGCTTGAATAAAGTTTTTAACAATAATTCATGACTTTAGGTTTAACACAAAGAGTTTAGAGGGTCCTGCTATTATATCTTCGGTTGCACAAAGTTTGTATGGTTTTGTGCAACAGACCCCTGACGAATTATGGGTGAATGCACGCTCGTTGTTGTATAAAAGGAACCAAGATGTCCCATTCTTCCATGATTTCGGAACTTGGTGTCTCTTTAGCTTTTCTCGCTATTCTTGTCTAACTGCTCTGCAAAACTATACCTACGCAGGACCCCAACTCAAAAAAAGTGCGCCTCTAAGGAATAATAAAGCTCAAAGAACGACGAACAAAACTCTCTATAATACTAGTGAGTAATGTAAAGAAATTGAAAACAAAACTCCATCGTTATCTGCGGCTTCGCTGACACTCTAACATAAATATATAGATCATGAAGGCTACGACCATTGTGGCTCTCACTGTCGGCCTAGCTGCCCAGATTGCCGTTGCCGATGTAAAAGTATTGTGCGGGACCGATGGCAACCCAGACAAGCTGGTGAGCTGCAAAAATAAGTCGGGTGGTTGTGTCATGGGCAGCTGTAAAAGCTTTTTTTTCTTTCTGGGTTGCCGGTGTCCGGATGATTATCCGCGCAACGTCTGCGCGGTTACATGCTAGTAATTCATGCTACCTTTTATATGAAGCTTTGAATTGGCGTATTTGTCGATTCTATTCATGTATTTATTACACTCCTGTAGCCCTCTCTTTCGAACCTAGTTCTGTTGCTGAAGAGCGACTGTTGCCTGCGCACCACGCTCGGAGGAGATATACTATGCAGATGCAATGCAATGGCATACAACTACATATTAAAAATGCCCTCTATTAATGATGGCTTTCGTTTTGAACTGATGATCATGACGTGACGATTGTCCGATCGTGCGCCATATACAAATGTATGGAGGAGCGTAGGCGAGGGGATGGCCGTATTAGTGTGTATAGATACAGTGTTTTGCGTACAGCTCTAAATATTAACTCTCTGATTAAACTAGTACATATATGTATTAGTGGGGTTCAAGCATGACAACTCTATTTATGAGTTATAAAATCCTAGACTTTATAAAGATATTTTATAAAATTCTGAGGTATATAGTAGAACCTCTTCTGAGGCCCCTCCTAGCGTAGTATATAATAATCCTTATAAACGGGCTTTAATGGAGTTTTTCTTATTAACTGGGTAACGCATCCCGCTATTATGTTTGCTTGTTCTCCAAGAGATATAAAAGGGTTCGCTTTGTCCCTTTTGTTCTCTCTTTCTTGACGTCTTAGTTCGGTGTCTCTCTAGCTTTTCTAGCTGTTCTCAACAAACTGTTCTTTAAAACTTTACTCAAACGAGGACCGAACTCGGAAAAGAACCCCTAGGAAATAACAGAGCCTAACGAACAACGAACGAAACCCTTTACAACGCTAGTAAGAAATTTAAATTTTTTTTTCCATATCTTCGCTAATACTCTAACATGTATGTATATGTAGATCATGAAGGCTACGACCATTGTGGCTCTCGCCATCGGCCTAGCTGCCCAAACTGCGGAGGCCACAGTGAGCCTAACGTGTGGTTACTGTGCGAAGGGGGCGGACTGCTTTAACCGGGATGGTGTCGGTGTCCCTGCCAGCTGCAAATCCTATGCCATTCTTCTATCTTGCACCTGTCCGGATGCTTATCCTATAGGCCAATGCGATACTATATGTTTCCGACGTAGACCTGGCCATCCAACAAAAGGATGAACGGGTCGGGCTTCGCATCTGGACACTCGATCCCGGGGGATAATCTCGGAAGCTTTGTCAGAAGGAGGCTTGTCTTGCAGTGTGGTTGCCAAACGGGTCACTCGGGGGGGGGGGGGGGGGGGGGGGGGGG
>SRPT01000313.1:0-32660 GCA_018360205.1 Claviceps digitariae | reverse complement strand
CGAAAAAAAAAAACAAAAGGGGGGGGGGGTCTTTTCTGCGCATTGTTTTTATATATCTTCTTTTCTTTTGCTTTTCTTTCTAAATCCAACCTTGCACAACACACATACCCAACCCATCCTTTTCTCTCCGCAGCGAATAGCTCATCAGCATCCCCCACAGACCGAATAGCCGCCTCATCCCTGATCAGCGGACCAAACGTCTGAATCTCGAGTTCCTTGGTCTCCGGCCCCGTCATGTCCAGGACGGGCACTGCCGCTGCAGCAAGACCCTGTTCAATCTTCCACTCATCGGGGCGGTTTGTAGTCGCGGTCTCCGCCAGGGGAGTCGCTCGTTGGGCTTGAGTAGGCATTTCATAGAATGGTCGCGAGCGCGGAAATGCAGTAAAGCAGGAGGGCAGGAAACTGAGCTGGCTTTCAATGTTCTTCTATACCGGGGACGGCGCGGGGGGGAGGGAGAGTTCCATTTCTTATGGCTTGTCACACACGACAGCATATGTAGGTCGCCATCATCTTGACGGCATGGCGAAAAGGGGGTGAGAGGTCAAGATATGGGTGGATGCCAGATTCGGTCTCGCGCAGACGCCAATTTCCATTTCATGGTTGTGCAGAGTCATAGCCTACGGGTCTCTACTTTGTCGTTTCTTTTCTTTTCCTGACGGGCCTGGCATCGCACTTTATCACATTGCTGAAGAATGACGACGCAGCCGTGAGCTACAGATATGGCCCGTTTTGTAACAATATCTGCGGGAAGTCCTTCTTGAGCTTGGAAGGTGTGCAGTCTTGTAGGGGGTCTTCTACATGAAATGTGATGTAACCTGCGGCCCTCTTGTTCATGACGCTCTGGCGGGCAGGCGTGGTATTTTTAGCAGATGACAAATAAACGGGCATGAACACTAGAAACGGAGTATAAAGAAATAAAAGAAGAGCAAGGGTGTGAAGGGAAGCTGAGAATGTCTTGTGCAAAGATGGACCTTTCCGTCACCCCGATACGTTGGTAACAGACCTGCAGCCGTCTGGCAAGGAATATAAAAAAGGTCAGGAGTCGCCATCAAACGCCACATAATAATTCCTCGGTGAGAAGATCGCTGTAGTTCTTCCCGCACGCAGACTTTATCGAGAATCGAAGACTGTATATCAGGTTAGAGAATAGGATATTAACATGATGAGAGCTCTCTCTCTCTCTCTCTCTCTCTCTTCCTCTCTCGTAGTTGGTTTGTGGGCATGGCAGTCTGTTCATTGCGTGGTTTGGACACGGCAAAACGAACCCATCGGATGTGTGTGAGCGGTTGTCGGAATTCTGCTCCTGGACGAGCTTGAAAGAGCAGGTCGACAAAGACATGTCTGGTTGAGAAGCATCCGCTTACGAGCAACGCACATTGTCGCCTTTGTTTTTCTTCTTATTTGCGTGCTAGTCAAAAGGCGTGGTGTGGCGTCGTGTGGTTCGAGTACGTTCTCAAAGCAACGGAGCGGCGGCCTGGCGATGCAAAATTTGGTCTTGAGAATTGATGGTCACTATTACACTTTGTGCTCGAAACTTTTCAGCATTAACGATCGACATTCTGAAAAGAAAGAAAGAAGAAAAAAAAATGAATAAGTGGATGAATGAAAACGAGGTGTGAATGAGGCTCTTCGCATATCTAGACTCCATTGTAGAGGAGTTGATAAGAAGAACGCTATTTTGATCTATCCAGCCCCTCGACGCTTAGTATGACTCGAATCTTGCGTGAGAATCAACCTCCTCCACACTTTTCCACACAAAATCCCTCATGTAGGACGTTCCTCCCTAATGCCGTGTATGCATTTCCTATGTGTAATGCACGTTGGTGCATATCGTATACCCTGGCGAAGCAGCAGCGAAGAGATAGATGTGCATCAGACGTTTCTCAAGGCGAAAATATTTCCATCCGTCCGGCAAGACAACATACATCTCTCCTGTGTGTTGGTTGTGTCTCGGTAAAACACGCCGCGCCTCCTTTTTCGAGTGGAAGCCCAGTCTCGGCGGATTAATTTCCTGTTATTAATCTTGTTGTGGGCGACAGAGTATTATTTTACCTAATTTACTCACCGCTTCTTTGAGCTTCTAGCCTCTTCTCAGGCATCTATCCTGCCATCGTTTTCGTATATTGTAGGTCCCCTATGAAATTTACCCTCTCGGAGATCTAATAGAACTCATTTTTCCTCCGCAAGGTTCCGCACTTCTTTTACAGGGATCGGATGGTATGCCGGGCCGAACTTCACATGATCCAGACGCCGGAACGTGGACTGATCGGGCAACCAGATCAACATAGTCGGTTCCTCGCATGATAACCACGGCGGGACCTCCTCCCGTGCCTGCTGCTCCTCAAACCGGTTAGGATCATAAGTCCCGGGAAGCGTGGGCGTGGTGACGTGGTTAGGGCTTGGCCTCATCTTGTGCATTGAATTGTAGCATCGAACACGTGTTGGGATTTTTTTTTTTTTTTTTTTTTTTTTTTCAAGAAAAAAAGAAACCCTGGGAAGTTGCTTCACAGAATACGGCATTTTCCATGGGAACCAAACCCAAACCCAAAAAAAAAAATCCCCGTCCAAGCCCCTGCTTCTTCGGCCCGGCTATAGCAAAAGAAGAGGCCGCCGCGTCTTCTTGAACACACGGTCATGTTCAGGAAAAGTGCTCTCCGGTACTCACTCCAGAGTGTTGTGAAGAGAGAATACGGTAGAGCTTGATGAACGGGGCTGCTTCGAATTCTTGGACTGGCTTTTTGGATAGAATGGGTTTACATACGTGTCATGATCATTTTTTTACGTGTTTGTGTGTGTTTATTTCGTTTCGTCATAAGCTCACATACAAGACAGATGTAGCTGACGGCTAGTTGCTACTCATAACTAGATTTGTACATCTATCCTATCGAATAAGATTTTGCTCGTTTCTTCTCTCTTCCTGTACAAAACAATGTTGCAAATCGGAAGATATACACCCTCAGTCAAGCCCGCCATGACACCACGAATCCTCGCCTCCTGAACATCCATCACTTGAGACAATGCCGCCGCCTCGAGCCAGAATTGAGAGGCATGGCCAGAGCTGCCTCCATCACTGGCAGCTGCCGTGGTTCCCAGAAACAAAATTGCCACGCAATCGCCAGCACGGTGTTTCACATCTTTCATCCCTCGATCCTTAGCTCATGCACTTCCGGTCCGCAGCCGCTCTTCACAGGCTATGTGCATTTTTTGCGGGCACGGCACAGCACAGCACAGCAGAAAGCTGAATCTCGGATTTTGTATCTCGATCGCGAGCGCCTGGACAGACATGTTTAGCAACGCGCCATCTTCTGTGACTGCTCATTGATTTGTGTAAAGCATGCCATTCGGTCAAAACGGATGCGCGCACCCAAATGTTGTGGTGGCTGCTGCTTGTTTTTCCTCTATAATTACTTGATTAACAACACAAGGAAGAGGCCAAAGCGTATTCTGGGTGAAAAGCGCTGCAGAGAGAAACGCTTTTTTTGGAGATGAATTGTCCTCTGCTGCCCGGAGAGCTACAGTCGGCATGTAAGTAGGTCTACTTGAAGCAACAAGGCTTGCAACCGATTCTACCGATCAGGCTGTAGAAGTAGATTTTTTTCCTTTTTCCCTTTTTTTTTTCCTGAGATGCCCAACTCTCTGCCGAGTGCGCGTCTTTTCAACATCCACGTCAGTCATGCAAGCAACCAGAAGGTCCTTCCATTCAAGAAAATATTGTTTTCTACTCCTTTCTTTTATATTCGTTCCGTACATTCTCTATTAACGTCAAGAGGGTTATTGGAGTGATGTAGCGTGTCAGATGCTCAAGTACATGATTATACCACGTCTCCGACAACACCTGGTGTAAATCGCACGGAGAAGAAGCTTCCATGCACTCGGTGCCGCACGAGTCATGAGATTTGCTTGTACTGCGAGTAACGTCATGCTTGATCGGTTTCAACATGAGAATTGGTCATCTACAGACTCCCACGTGGTAGAATGGCAATGCAGACAACACTTCTAATCGTCATCCCCCTCCTCCCCCTCCTCCTTCTCCTCCTCCTCCTCCTCATCCTCATTTCGCTTCCTCCCTTCCTCAGTCCTATGTGTCCGTTCAATGCTTTCAGCCGAAACAGGGGCAACAAACCGAGATGGGAGAACAACACATTATACGCCCGCATACACACGTATATACCACATACATGGACGGCTGACCTTCCATTTTAGCAACTTACTCCCGAGCTTATACACAAGGAAAAAGAACAACGACATCGTTCTCGGCGAGCGCCGAGATTAAGTCTACAGATGAACAATGCGGCAATAACCACGAATCTTCACTTAACACTCAGACAAGCCGTTTCCAGAGAAAGCCTCAGCCCAGCGGGTTCGCATCCCGTGCTCTTGGCAACCTTATGCTAACATATCATCCAGGATGCCCAAGCTAAGGCGCCATCCAACAATGATGTACGATCATGAGATTGTACATGAAGCCCGAGAAACACGCCTCAATATGGGGCGTTTCAACCAATAAAGAGACATTTTAGGTAGCATTGTAGAGTCTTTTTTTTCTTTTTCTTTTTCTTTTTCAACCAGCTATAAAGATATCCGTTTTTGATTCGTCCCAAACACACACACCAGTTCCTGTCTCGCTTGCCATCAAGCCAGGGGTGCCTCCAGCCGTGCCAAGCCGTGTGCCGGGCTCCAGATACCGATTCAACAAGGGCCTCAGGCGGGTAAAGGCTTGGCCCACGAGAGACGAATCCGCTTCTTTTTCTTCCATGACCATTCTTTGATATGTATGTTTTGATAATAAGACGAAAGATGGAGGAGGAGGAGAAGCAGAAGAGCACACATGTCTCCGAAAAGGAAAGTAAGCAAAGTACATATAAAAAGCCTCGTCAAGCTTCCCCCCCCCCTTTCCCTCTCTCCCCTTTTTCCATGGTCTAAATCTTGCAAGCAACCTCCTTTGGTCACTCACTCGTCCCGCCACTTTTTGTTTCACTTCCAGAGTCCCCGCCCGCCCTGTCTTGAGCGACCGTTTCGGAAAGAAAACAGAAAAGAAAAAAAAAACGCCTCCTTCATCATGCGTTTCTCTGCTGCTCTCCCAGCCATCTTTGTGGCCCTCGCGGCTGGAGACGCCCATAAACGGTGCGAATGCTACTCGTACACCGACCGCCAGGGATGGCACTACGACTGGCAACTCACGCAGTGGACGTGTTGGCACGACTTCCCGAAATCGGTATGGCAATTCCTCCTATTCTAGTAGTTTTGTTTTTCCGGTGGCGGGTTATTTTGCCTTGTTTTCTCTAACGTCTCTTCACAGGCCAGCTACGACCACGGCCTTGGCGCAGTAAGTATACTTTCTTCTGCAGCCTTTCTTCTTTCTTTTCTTCATTCCTTCCTTTTTTTTTGTCCTCCCTCTCTTCTTTCAGATGCTCACAACAAAAAAAATGTAGTGTATTGGAGCTCCTCGTGCTTGGATCGACGGAGCCCGCTTCGAAACAGATTGCATCCAGAACGGCGTCAAGGATGGCTTCTGGCTCTTCAACCCCGACGGAACTCCAAACACCACCGGACCGGCCATCAAAGTCGGCGGCGCGTACTCCAAGTGCCAGTACCCAGATAGCAAATAGCTGACCTATATACTGCCAAAACAAGCCAGCCGTTTGCGCAGTGCGGGCAAACTTGTACGAAAAAATGCTATTAAACAAGACCTCATTCCTCTCTGACTTCGTATGTCTGTCGAGCAAACAGTGATGGGGCTCCAGTCTGCGGCGCACATACATAAAGTACATAATATATACATACATACACATATACACATATACACATATACACATATACACATATACACATATACACATATACACATATACACATATACACATATACACATATACACACATACACATATACACACATACACATATACACACATACACATATACACACATACACATATACACACATACACATATACACACATACATATGTACATACGTACATACCTAGTTCACGGTGAATTTCGATACTTGACATCTATCTAAGTTTCTGCTCATGCTCTTCAAAAAAAGTACCGTACTTTTGGTCGAAAGAGGCCGCCGGGAGGAATGTAGACTGCAAAACATGTGCTGCAAAACAAGTACTGCCCAAGCCGTTTCTTTCAACATGTGATCACGGCATGACAGTCACGAAATTGCTCTGCCATAGCGAGGAATACATTGAAGGCTGGCGCGATGATATCCCTTCCTTCTCTGCTAGGAGCCCGCATCATCTTCGATGCGTCAGCAGAAAAGTGACTTACCAGGATACGCATTCATAACATATCAATCACCGCGCCATCATCAGATATAGTGCCATAGACACACACAGCGGCTCACTGTGCATAAATGTACTTGTGTGGGTGCGCACATATACCGGCTCAATCAATCAATCATCCACGTCTATACACTTTTGCCTGACAATCTCTCGCTCTTCTGCTATTTATTTTCTTGCCCAGTACATCGCTTTTGACAGCAATCGCCCAGAAAAAAATGAAACGCGACCTACACTGCCTAACCTTTTTTTTTTTTTTTTTTTTTTTTTTTTTCGTTTTTCCCCTCACCCTCTTCTTCATATCACTGCGCGTTGGGCCTTCGTCTCCCGCTTCTGTCATTTCAAACGGCTCTCCAGGTCCTCCTACGCTGAGTTCATATTCGTTCTTCCTCCAACCAGCGTATGCAATCCTGCCGTTGTGTTCTCTCTCCAAAACCTTGCCTCACTTCTCCACTGCTCGCCACATATGCCTTTCTTGCCTTTCCACTGCCAGTGATTGATTATACGCGTCCATGCTTCACTATTCGGTTGCCGCCAACTGCTGCCGCAACTTGCCATGTTGTCAAATATCCAGACTCGCCCAACCGAGTTCTTGAAGTAGAAGAAATGGTCTTCAGGCTGGAGTTGAGACATTTTCAACATTCAACAGGTTGTCCGCCGTACCCAGCTCAACGTAACAGCCACTCACATCCTCGCGGGGTATATCCATCGCAGTTGCATTAATTCGAAAAATCGTCAAGAAATCCGCGTCACAGGGACAATTGTTTGTTGGGTCGTTGGAATAGGTCGTAGGTCGTTCGTGAATTAACAGAAAAGTTGTTGAAATGAATGTGCACGTCATTGTGGACGTCCAAAAGGTGCTTCCAAGGCTAAGCGCCCATCTCCGAAATTTGTTCCGACTTTAAGAGAGCTCAGGCGATGCACGCCCGAATTGCGTACCGATTTGATACACCGAGGTTGAAAATATGCAGGAAGAAAAAAGTTGTCGAAGGACCGGAACCACATGAGGCTGTTGCCACAGAGTGTCCGGACTTAACCTGCTCCTCTGGCCCAAATTTTCTCCGGTCCGAGATGCTGTGAGAGCTAATGCGCGGAAGAGATTCTCCACATCCGACCCCATTGACGCTATGGTAGGCGCTGCTCGAAATCCGAATCAAAAGGTTCCGCGGCATCCGAACGCGAATCGGAATCAAAATTCCAGTGACCCATTCCATGACACGGGCAAAGGTCCCGACGCCATCTATAGAAGTAAAAAAGAGAAATGAGAACGCAGACGCCAAAGAATAAAAACAAAAAATAAAGCAAGTCCGGCTCGCCGGAAACCCCAACAGTGAAAAATAATTTCTGAACTCTAACGGGAAACAGCACCCAGGGACGTATCGATCCAAATAGACCAGGTGTGAACTAATTTTTTTTTTGAAAAAAAAAAAGTGGTGACAAGAACCATAGACCAAGTTTTTTTTTCAGGCAAAAAGGAAAAAAACTGCCTGGTGCCTCACATAGGAAGGTGCTGAGCCTAGACGATACATAATTGAAAACATCATCTGGTCAACACCTCCCATAGAGAGGCGCGGGGTCTGCCCTCACGATTCATGCCCGCAATCATGTACAAAAAGGGCTCGAGAAAGACAGACGTGTGGTGGATGTTGAGTTTTATGCCACAGGGGCAAGAGAGGTACCTGCGGCGGCACCGGCGGCGGCGTTGCCAAGGTCGACGTCAGGAGCGGCCGCGCCATTGGTGTTCTTCTGAGGGCAGTCGCGGGAGATGTGACCAGCTTCGCCACATCCATAGCAGGTCTTGCCAGCAGTGTTCAGAGGACCACCGTTGGGGGCGGTACAATCGCGAGAAATATGGCCGAGCTTGCCACAGGCGTAGCACTTCATGGCTTGCGCCTGGCAGTCACGAGCAAAGTGATTGGGACCACCGCACTTGTAGCAGGTAGCCGGACGGGGACCGCCAGCGAATCCACCTCGTCCAGCAAATCCACCAGCAAAGCCACCGCGGCTCATGGGAGCGCCGCGGCCCATGGCGCCAGGACCGACAGGGCTCGGGCAAGCGCGCTACGAGGGAAAAGCCTCATGTCAGTACAAGAACACCAAAAAGCGATGTTGTCCAAGAAGATTCCAGGACTTACAGCAAGGTGGCCTGGTTGGCCACAGTTGTAGCAACGACCGCCGGTGGCGTTGCCACTCAGCCGCAATGTTGGGCAGTCGGCCTGGACGTGGCCAAGACCCTGGCAATGATAGCACTGCTTAGCCTCAGTAGTGCGGGGCAGAGGGCAACCGTTGGACTCGTGGCCGGGCTGTTTGCCTATATGGAGACCCGTGTTAGTTGGTGAGAAGAAAAATAAAAAAGAGGAAATGGTAATTTCACGATAGGGAACTTCGTACAATTGTAGCAGAGACGCTCGGAAGAGGAGCAAACCTCGGCGTAGTGGCCCACGTTGCCACATTTGTAGCAAGCACGTCGGGAGAGAGAAGACATTTTGATTATATTAGGTGTCTGAAGGTACATCTGAGTTAGTAATGCCTCACAGTCATGCCGTAGCAGTTTTCCTGGATTCGTGATATCTGCAGAAACGAAGGAATCTTGAGGCTTCCAACCAGTCATGGCTCGACTTGGTAAAGGAGCGACTGGCAGGCAAGATGCTAGCCTAGGACCATATGCCGATCTGAGTGAGAAAGGGCAATCCAAAATCGGACAATTTGAAAAACAGCCAAGATGAAGACATCCTGATGGCCCATTGTTGCGTCGGCAGGTGGTTTTTATACCAAATATTTCGTGTGCGACGGAGCAAATAAAATGAAATCGTAAAGGTTCCAGTCCAGTTTCAACCACGTGTAATCATGTGGATCACATGGTGAAGTCGAAAGAAGCCAAATCATAGTCGACAGTTTCAAGTCGGAAGCCCGTATCAAATGTTGTTGCTGCTCATGGCGGAAATGACAGGCCAAAGAACCCCAAACATTGAAATGAGTATATTGAGATGACCAAGTATTGTGGCGCAACAAGCCGTGGTCGTATGGTACGAGGATGGCGAGTGTCCGCGACACATGTGCATGATTTGTAGTTGCAGCATACGTGACAGGTGAACAGCAAGTTCCTGTATGAGAAAATAACAGAGTGTTTGTGGTGGCGAGGCAATGAAAAGTCGGCAGTCGCAATGCCATGCGCTTTCAAGGCACGTGGCGGCGCTACGTGCGCCAGGCCCGAGGTTATTGAGCTTCAAGATTCTGGAGTCTTGACCAAAAGCCACTGGTGGTTTCCATGCTTTGAGCAGCGCCGGCACAAGGCATTATGACGGAGTTGCTTGGGCGCAGAGCGGCGCAAAGTCGCGAAAGTATGTTTTTCGTGGGGCAGAGTATCACGAACCGAGGGGGCGGGCGGGGGAGGGGAGGGGGAGGGGGAGCGACGGGAAACACAAATACACACACCTTCGAGAAGGACAAATAATAAAAAAGACGGCTGGCGAGAAGCGGGCGTCGGGAATGGTAAGAGACGATACGTTTCGTGAAGAGAAACAAGACGATAGATAGTCCTTCAAAACTTCCCTGCGAGGCAACGACAACGTCGACGACCACCCACAAATTAATTCGATCCTGCAAAGAAGAGGGTTGAAGGGCAAAGGGAAAAAAATTTGCATCAGCGGAACGATTTATTTCAACGGCGGGGACAGCGCCTTGGCCCAGTCAGCTACGGGCGTGGCGATCTGGACGCGGCTGGGCTGCGCCTGGCTGGGCTGGGCGGGCATTCCAGGCACATGGCCACAAATGGGGCAGGCGCGACTCACGCAAAAAAAAAATCATCAACCCCAGTTTACGCGGCCTGCTTTACGGCCTTGGCTCAATAGGTCGCCCGGCGCCCAATAGGCGGAGGGGGAAAGAGAAAGAGTGGGGCTCAAATGCTCGGTTTGGGGCGCAGCGCGCTTGACGTGCTCTTGATCTCTCTGGTCTTGCTCTTGCCTCTTGTCTCTCACCTCTCGCCTCTCGTCTCTCGCCTCTCGTCTCTTCCGAGTCCTGGACTCGTCTCTCGGGAGCACGGTCAATCCCCCTCGCGCCACAGAACACAATAGACGCGGTCGAAAACAAAAAGAAACTTCCCGGCGGCACGAACGGGCAACACAGCAATGTTGAAGTACTGGCAGGCACTCCACCAGGAGTTAAAAGGCGTCGACGCAAATTCATCCAGTATTAACCGCGATGTACAATCAACCGCTGACAAGTGGGCTCCAGGAGTCATGAATTGGATGCCTCTATTGCCAATATCGCCTGGTCCCAAGGAGAGCGAGGCATCAATCCCAAAGCACCATTGTCCCGAGTACAAAAAGCTTGCCTTAGGTACCTAGCTATTCTAGCGTGTATAGTCTGGTCTGGTCTGGTCTGAAGTAGTTTATTCTTCTGGTCTACCCACGTTCCCAAATCAAATCTATGCCGGAAACTTCTCCAAAAGCTTTCCGCTCCGTATCATCCATCCACCATCGGCCCTCAGAAGCTGCCGAATTACTTGAATATCAGATCTTATCGATCAACAAAGACACTGGATTGCTTAAATCATCTATATATGCATCAAACTCATCCGAGAGGCCGACTTGTCTGGTACAGCTTCTTTGCCGCCGCTTCCCGCATATCTATGACTCATTGAGGAGCAAGAAGATACCACCGACACACGGCAATAATAACGTAAAAACTCTGATTGATTCAGAGTTTTTTTCGTCGCATTGTCAAGTGAGTCGCTAACAAATTTGGCTCTGGCCTTCTCTTTAGCTGTCCTGTCTCTCGCAAACAACCTATGGGATTGCCATTTAGTGATTTCTATTCGATGGTATCTGTGTTTATTTATCTATTTATTTTGGATTTTTTCTTTGTTTTTTCGTCTCTTTTCGTCAGCGTCATCCACTGTCAGTCATTAGGTCCCGTTCAAACGACATTGCGAGTGCACGAGTCCCGAATACTCATAACAATTTGAAATAACGCCATAAGACACCGAAAACACAGAAAACCAACGCAGCAGAGGCTTCCAGTATAGCTTGTTGCGCACGTAATTGGGCTCATGGTCTTTCTCATCGGGGCGCATACAGGCTGAGACTTTGTGCTCGGGTTTTTTCTTCTAGTACCCACGACGGCGGCCGGCGATGTAGGCTCGGGAAAGGGCTCTTGATGTGGACTTATATACGCCAGTCATCCGCGGTTGACCAAATCCATCTACGTGCTACTACTGCTGCCTACAAGCAAAAGAAGAGGAAGCGACACAGTTCCCTTTGATATTCAATATACCAGGAAAATTCAAACAGGAATCTAGCTCCAATAGCCACCACTGGCGGTCACTCTGTTCTGGTCTTTGTACCATGTTCTCGACTGGAAGAAACTGCAAAAAAGCGGGAATCTAGGATGCGACGGTCTTGGGGTCATGAATCACCATGGAGACTCGATTCCGTTCCCTTTGGTGTTCGAAGGATTATACTTTTGTACCGACAAGCACTATTGGACAGTATGTAATAGTGGATTGGCATGCTATCAGAAGCAACTCTTTATGCTTCGATCCCTATTTCAATATCAACATTACTGTAAATAAAATAGGTACTCGCCATCCACGAGAAGTGGTGAGCGGTACAAAGCTAAGTACATACCTAGGTAGGTATACAGTCTGATGAGCATGGGCCGCACGAAAGAATAGAGCCGGGCTCTTCAGCCTTTGAGGCCCCATCTGCCCAAATGCATTTGTACATGATATAAGACCGCTCCGCTGCTAACGACGATGCATGACGTTGACACGTCAATGAGTAACACATATGTATGCCATGCCATTGAACTATAATGTCTCCCTTGCATCCCATGGAGTCCTCCCTCTATTGTGCACCGCCGTATCCAATATGCAGATGCCACGCTGAAAAAAAGTGTAAAATAGCACTGATCCGCTCCATTCGATTAATTCATACCACCATCCCTCTGAGCATGTCGCCAAAACAAGCATCATATCCACAAGGCCGTAATTCAGAAGCCGTACCAAAAAATAAAACATGAAACATGAACAAAATGCTTTAAAAATGATGTAAATAGGAGATGTATGCTATGGGCGTGAATTATGCATATATGTCGTCGTAGAAAGAAAGCTACATCCCAGAATGCTCCTGTCTTGACAAAAGGAAAAGAAGCAGAAAAAAGTAGCAAAAGCAAAGGAATGAAAAACCTATAATGGGTACGTTAAAGATTCAATCTCTGAAATCTAAATAATTTGCCATGTCTTGGTTAATTTCGACTGGGACTTTGTAAAGGGGAATCCGGAGTAAGTAGGACTCTTCTTTTTTTTTCTTTTACTTTTTTTTTCTTTTTTTTATTTCTTCTTTACAGAAAATAAAGAAAATTTTTTTGAGTCGCTCCTCTTTAGTATTTGCTTTTTTTTTTGGAGCATATCCGTTCATGGCCTAGGCAGGTTCTGAGACTTCGACCGCCGAGACAGGCACAGGTGCGTGCGGAGGCGGGGCTATGCTCCTTGGCCGAGCTTCCACAATGTAGGATATGCCGTCGTCAGAGGAGTAAGATGGCGGACGTCGCAGTCCTGGACGGGACATCACGGGCGAGACGGATTCGTTGCGTTGCCAGAAGAGGCGGTTCGGATCGGCTCTCTATTAGTTTTATTTTTGCTCCACATTCCGCCGCCTGAGATTAGATTTCTGATACCAGCAGTAGAAAGAATGGAGAGGCTGGAGTGTGGCATGTATGTGTATGTGTGTGTTTGGTTTTCCTCGACGCATTCATTATAAAATATATATATTGCGTGGTAAGAAAAGAGCGGGAACAAAAGAAGGGTCTTTTTCGGGGGAGAGGGGAGAGGCCTTTTTGTTCACAAAAAAAAAAAAAAAACGTACCACGCTCTCTCTCCAGAGTCCATATGCAGGAGGATGAGAGTTGGATGTCTCGCTTTCGATCCCCGCAGCTTCTTCATCGCGCGCGAGGACCACGTGTATGGGCTTTGTGGGCACAGCGTAACCTCCCGGGCCAGACATGTTGGGTAGGCGTTCGCTCCGAGTGCGATGGCCTCGCGAGACGAGCAGGCACAGGCGGATGATGCTTGAGCAGAAGAATACGGTGGCGGAGAAGATGACTAGTATGATCATGATGGTGATTTCGCCGCGGGAGATGTGGTCGGTGAGAGCTAAGCCTAGGTCTAGATGAGTGTAAGAGGAAGTCAAAAATGAGGTTCTCGGGTGTCATTGGGTTGTGTTCCTGAACGCAATCCCGTGTTGTGGGCGGGCGCGGCCTCAAGAATGGACTCTAGGAGGTAAATTTCTTTCCCTTGTGGGTTTGTGTAATGGAGGTGAATTTCTGGAACGAATGAGACAGAGCGAGAAAAAGTAAAGGGGATTTCCTTACACACTGCTAGTAGACAGGCAAGGAAGACACCTGAGACGAAGCATGTCAGGATCTGAGATCGGAGCCGTCGAGATTGCACCCATGGAAAGCAGAACAGAAATCGCTTGGGACGGTTCTTTGGGCCATGCTGTATGTTGGACATCGGCTCGTCTGGCGAAGAAGAGGATGGTTGATGGGGGTGAGATTCATGAACCAGATGGTCTGCTGACGGTGGAAAGGGGTTGCTGGCGTTGAACCCCAAGTCTGTAGGAAGGCTGACTGGCGGATATTGATATGCTGACGGTGCAGCGGTGCGTACAGGATATGATGGCATATCAGGCATTTGCTGTGACCAAGGCACCGGTGACGGCAAGGAACTCGGAGCGCCAGGCTCGCCATATCGTGATGATGAAATAGTCCTGGGTCGTGCAGACGTGGTCGGTGATTTCAAGCCCATGTTGTCCTGGGTAGATGAAATCTGCTGCTGTATTCTTGTGGTCGTCAGAGAGTGCGTCAAAGTAGGCCGTTTTGGTAGACCGTCCCGCGAGCGCGATGGATTGTCACTGAACCCCTCCGCTGGTGTTTGACGAGGCGTATTTTCTCCCGCTTGTTGGATCTGATCTGGTTGGGCGTCAATCCCGTCTCTTTGTCGTTCCATTCGAGTTCTCCGCAGTAGATCTGCTCGAATTCGCTCCATAGTGCCGTTTCGTCTCGCCATGGTCAAATCTTCGTCAAGTTTCTTTGTTTGAAGTGGACTGTCTTCTCCGGAACAAAGCAAATGATGAGAAAGGGTTTCAAAACTGCCTGGTCCTCTTTTCTGCGTTTTCTTCTTTGTCGTCTTCTTCTTCTTCTCTTTTTTATTTTTTTTTGTTTCAGGTAGAAACCACCATTTCGGTTATACGGGAGAATGAGCTTCAATGTTTGTTATTCGCGAATACCTGCTCCGTTGTACAATTCGATGTAAAGGTGAACGCCTGAAGATGGTGTTGTTATGCCAGACCAGCCGGAGTGTTTGTACGACGCGCCCGCCCAGTGTCGCCAAGTAATAGAAGAAGGTTATGAGACCCAACGACGCCGAAGACGATGAGTGGGGGAAGGGGAGAGAAGGGAAAGACAAAACAACCAGCTGATACTTCTTTCGCCTTATTTGATCTTGGCCGGAAAATGAAAATGCAATTATCCTGTTCCTTCTTCTGGGGCTTTGTGGTGAAGCGGCGCGGGAGAAAAGTGTCTCAGAGTGTCTTTACTTATACCAACATGACCAGAAGGGATGCGCCGCACGCAGACTGTCAGTCAGTTGTGAAAGCGTGAAGGAAAGTCCGGGGGGATTCTACACCCTGCGGCACCAAAGCCAAATGACGTGAGGGACGAGGGGTTGGATGAGAATGAAAGCAAAAAGTCCAGGAATTCCAGAGTCCTGCGGTTTTCGGGGGGATTTTTTTTTTTTTTTTTTTTTTTTTTTTTTGTCCTTCCCTGGCTCTATTTTTCTTTTCTGGTTCCTCAATGACGGGGCGATGACTTGTGCAAAGGAGTTCCTGTTGCGCAGACGGACGAATTTAGCAATGGCGAGAGTAGGGTTGCACCAGGTCGTGGAGGAGAAGAAAAGGCCTCAAGTTAGTTCCGTTATCAGGACTGGACTGGAGACACCGGGTCCTTTTTAGGTTATTTATCTAACAGACCTGAGATTCAAATATGACGCTGTAACTTGAAAACCCTTTCTTTCGCTCCCCGATCACTGGTAAATCGACATCGTTGGCTCAAACGCCTAACCAAAGCCGTGAGACGGGAATGTGGAGTCAAGTGCAAGTTAGCAAAGTCAGAAGCTACACAAAGTAGTTGGGTACCTACCTAAGCAAGGAGCAAGCCCCGAGAATCAACTGGCGAAGAAAAGCATCAACGACCCAGGGGCCTCGATTGATTCAAATCATTGTCAGTCAACGCCCTCCATAGGAGGTTCAAGTTAATGCGGACTCGTTGATGTTTCAGCATCCCTGAGCTGCTGCCCAATTGAGTGATCAACGGCTGGCGTGCAGCTGCGCAGCTCCGCAGCTGATGCAGCTGTCCCATCGCATCTGTCGTGTTTGTTCGTCTGCCAGCGCCGAACACTAGTGACCAATCATCAACCGTTGACTCGACTCTACAAGGCTTGACCAGACAGACTTCACGAGATTTGACCAAGCTTCACCAAACACTAGCTCCTCTGTTTCGTGCCACACTCTATCATTGCATCTTTTGCGTTGCAGCAAGGGCATACTGTAGCGACACCACAGGTCCATGCCATTCGAAATCTGATACTTTTGTGAGGAGCACGAGCATCTGGGCACTTGCAGCATGACGCCCGGCTAGACGCAACCGCCGGAACGGCCTTTGCGGCCACTACGAGCATAAAATATGTCATTAAGGGCTTCCCGATCATCAGGGTGAATCTGCATTCCTCCAAGACAGTTCTCTGCGAATCGACGAATCGATAAAGAATTGGTTCAAGTCGCCGCCCGTTGAGCAAAGGGAAGATGCCGATGGATCCGCTGCAAACGGGGCGTCGTGCATGAATGAGGACGTCAATCCTTTGCGATGCCCGAATTTTCATGCACCCGTCAGTCGGAGGTCGTCTGCAGATGCCGTATCCCCTAGACGGATTCCCTTGGAAGAACGTGGGCATTTCGGTTCCAGCTTGGTGCTCCGCGTAGACGTGGCCGCAAATTGACATTTTCTCGCCTATCGATACCGCATCGCACCGAGCGCACCGCACCGACCTCGCATTTAGCATTGAGCGGAGAGTCATTGCCGTCGGAGCTCCACCACGCGTCCGGGATATGAAGACGATGAGTCGATCGAGTTCGGCAGTTGAGAGATAAAGAGATGAGAGCTTGCAATACCTACCTACCTACCAGGTATATGTTTATTCTACATATGGTCTGTATCTGCTGTGTATGTGCCATGGACATATACTACTATGTAATTCATGGCCATCCATTTTTGTCGGCGGTCCAATACGCATGACAATGGCGCGAAATACCTTCTTTCTCAACCTAGAATGCACACAAAACGGCACAACCTACATGTATGACTGGTCAGCGCCAGCGGGCAACTGGGCCGTTCATTCTTGGCACGATGGCATCACGGTTCCGTGGGCTCGAGCAAGAGTATTCAACCCCAAAATTTAGCACTGTATGCTCTCTACAAGGGTTAGTTCGCATCATCCGACCCTTTTGAAGCCAAAGTTTCGATCGTGGCAACGCCCGCCCAGATCCGGTGGATCGCGTCCTACAGATCGAGCTGCAGGGTTTCTTCGACGCGCCGTGTGTATCAGGCAAAATTGACATGGGGAAGAGGGGCGTTTGAGAAGCGAGAAAGCTGTTTATCGCAGAAAAGAATTAAACGAGTGACCAAAACTCGGCGGTTATTCTATATTATTTTTCAAACCCTTATTTCATTGTGGGTGCAGCAGGGCATCTTTTTTGGTTCAAGCACACTTCTTTTCCACTTCCGATCTCATATTTTCTTATTGCAAGAAAAACTAATTGCCCGTGCGTTCGCAACGCGTAACAGGGAATTAGAAAGAGTTTTCCCGGCTGAGCACAAGCCGGTCGTTTTATTTGATTTGATTTCACCGTGTTGTTGTTGTTTTTATTTTTCTTTAAACCCGAATCCGATATTAAGTATTGAACTGCGACCCACGTGGCGCCGCCACAGCTTCTGACGTCTGTGTTCTTTTCAGCTTGCTGTGCAGGCGTAACACCATACATGGTTTCTTTCTGAAGCTCGAGTTGTGTGTATGCATGTAAAGCGGTGAATGAACCACCCGCAAGTCAATCGCCAACCCCCGCTTGTTGGAGAGGGGAGGGGGAATTTGCCAGGCCAGGCTGGATTTTTCCGGTCGAGTTGGGAACCAGAAACCAAGAACAAAGAAGCAGGGGAAGAAATGGACCAGGTTGAAGAGAAAAGACGAGACGGCCAGGACCAAAAGGGAATGGTCTACAGCTACGATGATATCGCGCTGCTTCCGCCTACAACGGCACATGGAACGTATTTCGGGGGCGTTGACGACGATGTAGAGAACCTGGATGAGTACACGGAAGGCGGCTATCATCCGATACACATGGACGATTACCTGGGCCGGGCCCGGGAGAAGCGGTATCGCGTGCTTCACAAGCTTGGGCATGGCGGCTTCAGCACCGTCTGGCTGTGTCGCGATGAGCAGTTGCGTCGATATGTCGCCATCAAGGTCATGACGGCCGACGTGTCGCCTGACCAAGTGGCCGAGATGTCCTTTATGCAGCAGCTAGATCGCGATCACCCGGGAGCTCGGTATATTGCGCTGCCTTTGGATTCCTTCGAGGTGAACGGGCCCAATGGCACGCATCAATGCTTGGTGCTCCCGCTGCTGGGACAAGCGAGCTCTCCGGAACTATGGCATCACTGGGGAGACCCGGCTCCTATTCTGCGAGAGCTGTGTCGTCAGGCGGTGCAGGTGCTGGATTGTCTGCACAAGAGCGGCATTGGGCACGGCGGTATGTGACACGATGCCATTTTGGAAACCGAATAAGAAAAAAGCATCAAATGTGTTGGGGAATTTATAGACTGACATGGCTCTCGGGCAAACATGTTTCGAACAAAAAAAAAAAGACTTCCGCCCAGCCAACCTGCTCATCAAGCTCCGAAACCTAGACTCTCTCGACGAGCACCAGCTCCTCTCTCTCATAGGGAATCCTGAGCCCGGCGAGGTTTTCACTGCCAACGCCAAAGACGACCTTCCCGCCTGTTCGCCACGATATCTTCTCCCAGCCGCAAACCTTGCCAAGCTTTCCGCGACGCATATGCTGCCCGAAATTGCCCTCATCGACTTTGGTCAATCGTATCTCGCCTGCGCGCCGCCCCCCGACCTCGGCACCCCAGAGTGCTATCTGCCCCCCGAGATGCTCATTGACGATAGAAGCGACCCCGTCAGTCTCCCCTGCGACATCTGGGCCCTCGGCTGCACTCTCGTCGAGATACGCCTTCAAAATCCCCTGTTCGACACGCTCTATGGGCCAGATGAGGTTCTCGACGAGATGGTGGCTTTTTTCGGCAAGTTTCCTCCCCACTGGTGGGCGAGGTGGAAGCAACGCCAGGATTACCGCGACGACGAGGGCGCCCCGTTGCGCAGGAGGATCGACGTTCACGGGGAGGAGTACAGCTTTAATAGCGTCTTGAGGGGCACTCGTCAAATCATGACGACGATTGATGGCGTGCTGCAGGTTGTCAAGACAATGCGGTTTCCGGAGGAGGAGATGGAGCTGTTGAAGGACTTGGTTCTGCGGGTGTGTGCATATGCGCCTGGGGACAGGATGAACACGGGGCAGATATTGCAGCACGCGTGGTTCCAATGACGAAGTTTTTGGTTTTCTAATCACGACCTTTTTTGAGTCATTGTGGCATGCTGCATGCATCCCTTCATCATTGCTCATCGCCTGATCGACAAGAGATATTCATATCGGAAGCCATCTCCCATACCATTGATTGTTTCAACACGCCCCAGCTTTGCGATCCGAATTCCCATCATGTCCACTCGCTCGATATCCATCATGAATAACATCATATGTCCCATTCTTCTTCGCCACCCCTATTAAGCTCTCTCAACAAACAGGTCCTTTTTTTTTTAACTTTTCTCCGCCCCCTCCCTTCGCCTTTCGCTTTTAGTCCCCTTTCATATTCTTTATCTCCTTTATTTTTCAATTTCCCTTTCTTCCATCCATTTTCCCCTTTTTTTTCATCCATCATTCCCTTCCTCCCATCCATCCCCCCCCCCTTTCTCTCCCATACAAAAACGCCAACCACCCCCCTCACCTCCGCCGATTCCCACACCTCTCCCAACAAAGCCCACACACAACCGGCATCACCGCATCCACCACATCATTATACCGCCCCGCCGGCGGCGAATACGGACACCACCTCGACGCATTCACATTCACCCCCGCCCGCCCATCGCGCTGCCTCTGCGCGCCCTTCCAGAACTCACACGCCTGTTCCTGAATCGCCGGCTCCTGGTACAGATGTAGATGGCGCTGCACGCTAGGCACAAACGCGATCTGGTTGATCTTGGGGCGGGACGCGCACCAGGTCTCGGAGCGGCAGGGGCAAAACTTGCGGAGTTGTTTAAAGTAGCACATTTTCCTGTTTTCTCCTTTCTTTCTTTTTTTTTTCTTCTTCTTCTCTTCTTATTTTCTCTGTTCTGCTTTTCTGCTCTTTTCTTCTTTTTATTCGCTTCGTGTTATAAGTCGTTCGATTATTGGATCTTCGTTCCGAAAATATAAAGGGAATATAATCTGCCTCTTGTGGTAAACCCCACAAATAAAGATATTCCAACCCGCGTTCTTGTTGTATTCAATAACCCGTCCTCGGGAAAAACTTGACCAAAGGAGCAAATACCTCGCCCCCCAAGTCTACACCGCAAAAGAGAATGGGGGGGGGAATAAAAAAGATTTCCAAATAAATAGTTTGATGCTCAATACCGTTTTGTTTATTTCTTTGGGCGCGGGATTTCGTTCTTCGTTTTTCGTTATCGAGGTTTCGTTTCTTTGTGGGCCAAGTATTTACCGCTCACGCTCAGCGCATATTTATATTTCCCGCTGTAGTTAGGGGTGCGTGGTTCGCGTATATGCTCATAGAGCACGCGTGGTGCTTTCTACATTCAGAGCGGCGTGCCTATCGAGTGTCTTATCTCTGTTCCGTTGGCATCCGTGAATGACGAGTGTCTAGTCTGTGCTCCGTCGGCGTCCGTGAATACTGGGGGTGCTTTGCCCGGGGGGGGGGGGCTTCTGGATCAGTCTCTGCGGGAACGGTGTGGAGGTGCTGCGGGCGTGGTTGGTCATGCGGTTGGTCTTGGTCTTGTGGCTGGGTAGGTCTGTTTTCTTATTTGTTTGTGCTGGGCTATTTTTGGGGAGGCAAGATTGGGTGAAGTTGAGGGGGCTGGGTTGTGTTGGTCGGGGGATTAATCAGGAGTCACAAGGAGAGAGTAACAGAGTCACGGCATTCATGTATGGGCTATGTGATTCGTATCGTGGGCGTGGGCGGCACGAGGATGCGTCTATTCGACTAACAGTAACCGTAACCGTCCACCACTCCGACGCGCAGTGAAATGGCCCGTCGGCTCTGCATTTGTAGGAATCAGCCCGTGGGGCTTCCGGCTTCGGTGTGAGCCCCGGATCCCCGTCATCACGGCAATATCTCAAGCTTCCACCCCATTTCGCCACGCTCTGTATTTTCTGGCCCCTAGGGCGGTGCCGGCGCCTGAAAATAGGGGATAGTGCCCCCCCTCCCCAGACCACGTCGTGGGTGTTCATACCTAGGACGCCGACACGTGGTTTTCAATGAACACTAATTCGATATGCTTGATGAGAGGATCGAGAAAAGGAGCTCTTCAGCTCTGTCAATTTGTCCGGGCCGTCAGCTTCCCGGACATTTCGTTGTGCACACTCTTCGAGACGGCCAAAAACGTTGGTCAGCTGTTCGAGACCAGTAAAACCAAATCATCACTTTAATTCGCCTAGCAGCATGGTTCGATCGGAAGAAGCGGACAACACTATGGCCAGAGGAAGACGGAAGGAAGGAGAAGAAGAAGAAGAAGAAGAAAATCCCTCGAATTAGCAAAAGGACACACGCCAGGACGAGTCGCACATTCATGTGAGAATAACTTACAGATTGGCTCGTTTCCTGGAGAAAACTCGGCAGAGTTCACCGTGCCCCTATGTCCGGGCAGTTTATACAGCATCTTGCCATTCTCGTTGGACCACACAAGCACCGTGCCATCTGCCGACGCCGCCGCAAGCTTCTTGCCCTCGCCATCCCAGCTCACGCCCATCAGGTTCTTCTCAACACCGACCTGTGCGCCGTCAAAAGTGCGAATATGTCGCTCCGTAGGCGCAAAGGGTCGGATGTCCCACGTCCGGACCGTCGAATCCATAGCGTACGAGGCGAGAGATTGCGCGTCCGGCGACACTTTCAACGACATGATGGTGTCCGAGTGTCCGAGCAGAGAGTACACAACCGACTTTTTACGCAGGTCCCATACTCGAATGTCGTTGTCGATGCCGCCGGAAAACATCTCGTTTCCGGCCTGCGACATGGCGACTGCTGTGATGGGGAAATCGGTCTGGATGTAATCCACGGCGTTCTTGCTACGCGGGTCCCAAATGGAAATGGTGGAGTCGTCGCTACCACTGATGAGGACGTCTTCGCCGCGCCGTGTGACGTCGATGGAGTTGATGACTTCTTCGTGTCCGACGTATCTTCGTATTCTGGTGCCTGACGTGAGATCCCAGCTGGCCAGATGCATATCCGCCGACGCGGTGTACAAGATTTCCGAGTCTCGCGACCATTGGAGGTCGAGAATGGCGCCCTTGTGGCCGTTTAGGAGGCCGTAGTTTTCGCAATCGCCGTACGTTCTCCAGAGCACTGAGGTAGATGGGATAAGCAATAAGCTGGTGGTGGTGGCGCTATACTGATATACAAAGGAAGTGGTGATGGACCGCAGCAACAGAAAGGGCAGAGGGTCTTTTTTTACGTACTGATGCTTCTGTCCATAGAGCCCGATGCAATCAAGTTGCCAGTCGGGTCAAACTTTGCTGTGAAAATCTCTCCTGTATGTCCTGATAGCTCCATCACTGGAGCTTGTAATGCACTCGTTCTGGTGCTCTATTCGCGGCATCAGCTCTACCAACTCGACAAACGCCAGGGGCGAAATGCTACGAACCGTCTGGACCAAGGCACTGCTAGACGCATTCAGGCGTGCTAGAGCTCCCTTTGAATTGCTGACATTCTGCCTCTTGACGAGCATCTGAGACGAGTTGGGGTCGTCCTCGGCGGGACGCTTCTCGGCCGACATGGTTGGCTAGTGTGCGTGCGTGTGTGGATATATGGGCTGCGATCTTGGAGTCGGTCGTTCGGTTTGTGTGTACGTGTGTTTTCGCCAAATGCGCTCCCGTTCATTCACGGGCAATCTGTGGTGGTGACTCTGGTCGCGTGCCTGACGATGTATGTTGTGACTTGTGAGATTTCCGACTCGCACCTTTTTTGCCTGCTCTATGCAAAACTGGGGTTCAATGGTCAGTCCATTGGAGCTGCGGGTCCGATGGTTGTTCCCCATTCGGCCTTGCGGTCCGCCCACACGCGCCTTATTAGCCCACCTCCATCCATATCTCATCGACCAACACGGCGCAGCGCAATGTAGACGATCGGATTTCCACATGCAAACACCACACGGCGACAGCTCATTGGCATACAAGAACGGCCATTTGAGCTCTTGACCCTCCCACCGACCCGTTCACCAGCTCCCGCGATATTCCAGTCCCCGATCGACCCTCCAGGAAAAGAAAACCCTCGCGCCTCACCACCGCAGTCTACCACCCAAGGCCTCCCGCCTACCTTCCAACCACCATGGCGGCGAGCAAAGCCTCCCGCATCGGCGAAGAGTACGTTCTTCCCTGTACACGATCCCTCAAACCCACATACTGACCTGTCCCAGGATATGGAAGTAAGTTTTCCCTTTCGCAGCGAACCACCAATGGTCTCGACCACAACATTCCACACCCACGTCTAAGAACATATGATTCATGCCTAACAAACGCAACCACTCCCCCCCCCTTTTCCGCCACAGAACCCGCATCGACAAAGTCAACGCCGAGCTCGTCACCCTTACATACGGAACCGTCGTTGCCCAACTCTGCAAAGACTTTGACAATGACTACCCCGAAGTCAACAAGCAGCTCGACAAGATGGGCTACAACATTGGTCTGCGCCTCATTGAGGATTATCTGGCCAAATCAAACACCATGAAGCGATGTGCCAATTTTCGAGAAACAGCCGACATGATTTCCCGGGTAACTCTTCCCCTCCCCTCCTTTCTTTTTTTCCTTTTTTTTCTTTCTTCTCTGTTTTTGAGACTTCAACTTCAACAAAAGCATTATACCTTTTTTTTTCTCCACCCCCGTTCTAACACACAGTACATCAAACAACAAAGATTGGCTTCAAAATCTTCCTCAACATAACCCCCCAAGTCACAAACTGGACCTCCGACAACAAGCAATTCTCCCTGCTCTTCGACGAGAACCCCTTTGCCGACTTTGTCGAGCTCCCCGACGACGGCCGCGCCCAGGACGAACTGTGGTACTCCAACATTCTGTGTGGGGTGCTCCGCGGGGCGCTCGAGATGGTGCAGATGCAGGTGGAGGCGCATTTCATAAGCGATGTGCTGAGAGGGAACGACACCACCGAGATGAGGGTAACGTTGATACGGTACATTGACGATGAGTTGCCTCCGGAGGATGATTAGTTTGGTCGGGGAAGGGTGGGGGTACCCTGCTGCTTTGTTCTTTATATATAAAGTATACATATGATTATACACATAGGTATACAATGTGCACAGATAAGATAATCCCGAGCATTTCACCATGCAGTTTTGGTGCAGAAAGTTTCGGAAATACCTACGACACACTGCATATGTGGTGACGGGTTGAGGGTGAGGGAGGGCTTGTTTCATAGCACTGCGATATGGACTTGCGCGGCGGGCAGCACCGCCCAGAATATATCATAGGGATACGAAACTCGGCGCTGCACTTGGATGTATTTTCATAAGGGCCAGACAACTGTCTTCGTCGCTCAAGCATGCAAAAAACTTGGACTGATCTATTATGTGCTAGTCAGGCAAACCTCATCCATTTCAAATAAACACACACACACGGAGATTGAACAAACGCGCTCTCGAATCTCGAGTCCTCCAGTAGAATATTGTCAAACACGAAAAAAAAAACATGCACTTCACAGAGGGGGGTCCGAACCCCTCATCAGACAATCAAAGACAGACAATCAAAGACAGTCAACAGGACGTCATGATATTGTATAAAAGACCTCTGTCGACATAAACCAAACGGAACAAACATGGAGACCGGATCTGTATCGCCCGTGTCCCTTCCTCTTGTACCGAACCCTCCAAAACCGTCGTCCCACGAGAAAGAAAAAAAGGAAAAGAAAGGAAAAGAAAAGCAGCGTATCAGTAACCCGTTCAGAACCAGTCCTGTCTTGTCCTGTCCTGTCCTGTCCTGTCCAGAGCTGATCACAAAAGTAATAATAAAAAAAGAGGCCGGGGCAAACCGAAGTGGGGTAGAGCAAAAATCAAATCGTTAAAAAGAAAGAGAAAAAAAAAAGATGGAAAAGAGTTGAGAGAAAAACCGGAATAGAATTGAGGTATAACATTGGAATGGAAGCACGGCTCTTTTTTTTTTTCATCGCAGCTTCCACGTTCCTCACCAGAGAGCCTCATCGACGCCACAGTATTAAAAAATGATGTAGATTGGAGGGGAAGAAAAAAGAAGAAGAAAAGGAGAAGGAAGACAGCCCACTTGAACGCATGTCGGAGACTGCCGGTCCAGATCGGGAGTTGAGTTACGACTATGTCTCAACTCTTCATCTGTGCTCTGGCATTCTTCGACATGGCGTTCAAGAAAGACCTTCGTGGCCTTCTTCCGTCTTTATTCTTTGCAAGAATGGCGAGTATTCCTAGTCGGCGCCAATCTCGCCTCCTTCCATACCGGGAAATGTGCCATTAAAGTCAAAAGGCTCGTTGGTGCCGTCACCGTCATGAAGGAAGGAGTCAAAGTCGAAATCGTTCAACACATCGCCTGAATGTAGAGGGTTGGCAAGTTCTATGCCAGTGAACTCCATCTATCCATATAGTTTAATACGGAGTGCTTTACAGACCAAGGCCCACCACACATAGATTCCGGAGGAGAACAGGGGAGGGGAGGCAAGCTTACCATGTTGAAGTTGTTGTCCATCAAACCGTTCTGATTCGGATCATGGGCTTGAGGTGGCACCGAAGACGTTCGAGGTGCTGATGCAGCGGCTGTCGTAGCCGTGGTGGGGTTACTGGCGGTCGATTGTCCAGCACCTCCATTTTGTGCATTTTTATTGAAAGCCGCGTTGACTGGTGTGGCTGGTGCAGCTGGTGTCGTCTCAGCATCACCAGCATTGTCTCCAGCTGGTGTAGCTCCTGTATTGTTGTTGGCATTTTGACTAGCTTTCTTCGCTGCTGCTGCTGCACGCTGGAGAAAGAAAAGAATTGTCAGTATCAAGTATTCAGGGGGAGAAAAAATTGATGAAAGAAACCACGAAATCCTCATAAACAACATAAGCAGCACAAACAGTGTAAACGACGAGGGAAAAGGATTGAGCGCCGGATAGTGCAGGGAAGCTGTACCTTTTCCTTTGCAGCTTTAGTTTCCTTCTTTTTGGGTGCAGCTTTTGTGGATTGACTCGGCGTAGGAGGAGCGGCCACGGGCTGTTGAGGTGAAGCCGTCGTTCGATTGTTGACGTTGTTGGCAGCGACAACAGGTGCCGATGGTGGAGGCATCGATCGTTGTTGAGGCGTTCCTTGCACCTGCTGATTCTGCGGCATACCCTGAGGTCCCTGACCATTGGGCCCTTGCTGCCACTGGTTGGGAGCTCCCTGGCCTCCAGGTTGTTGTCCAGGCTGTCCCTGGCTTTGTTGCATCTGACGGGCAGCCATCATCTGCTGAGGGTTCATCTGGCCGTTGAAGGGCTGGCCAGGGTGAGAGCTTGGTGGACGCATGCCGTTCATCTGCGCTTGGGCGGCGGCGGCGGCCATGGTGCCCTCAACACCAGATTTGAAGAAATGAGGCGCCATATTGGGATCCACCTGGCTACCCATGAAATTCATAGCCGGATTAGGTGATTCACGCGACTGTCCGCCTTCAGGGGGAACTGGTGAAGAAATGCCAGAATTGTGCATTTGAGGCGTTCCGCGCTTCATCTGCTCGGAAGGATTGGGAGAAGCTCCTGATCGCATTCCCTGAGGGGAAGCTTCAGGGAAATGACCATTGGGTCCCGGCTGTCCATGTGCTCCGGGACCACCTCCGTCTCGGGGTATACCAGTGATGGTATCCTGCTCCGAGCGGGCCATCATGAGCCGCTTCTTATTCTGCTGCTCAAGTAGCATCAATTGCATCTGGTAATCCTGCAGAGCGTGATTGCTGCCAGCGGGCGCCTGGGCCCCAACATGACCAGGCCGAAGCCCTCCGGGACCACCCATCTGTCCATCAGGATTGTAGTAGGCGCTCAAAGCCGTGCCATCAGGACCTTGTGCCATCATGGGAGAACCGTGGCTCTGCTGGCCTCCGACATTGGACACCTGTTTATTTCCCATCTGTGTTCCATGGTGTTGCTGCAAGTTCTGGGAATACGTTGCGATGGACTTCTGCTGGGCTGCAGGCGGAGCGTTGATGAAATGTTGAAGCTGTTGTGAACTGAGTCTGTTTGGATCGATGCCATTACTGTTCAGTAGTTGGTGTGCAGCGGCAGCAGCTGTCATGGATGGATTGGGCTGCATCTGTTGCCCGGGCATGCCCGGACCAGGTCGTCCATTCACAACCATCCCACCGGGTTGATTCGGGTTAAAGGGTGCTCCGTCGATGCGAGGTCGCTTGGACGGTGATGGGGCATTATCGCCAGATGCTGGCGATGAGGGACGGTCGCGGCTCTGATCCATACCAGACGGATCACGCTGCATCTGGTTTTGTTTGGCTTGAAGCATCATCTGGGGGCTATCGGGAAGGGGGAGGGAGAGGAAACGAATTAGCCTCAGATGCTCTCCAAATGAGAGATATAGCAGTGCATATGGTGTCCAGATTTTTGAGAACTTACTTATTCTGGTTATTGGCCATGGCAGCACGCGCAAGGTTCCCCTGTTTCATATTCATATTCATGTTTCCATTCTGCATTCTCATCATCTGTGCCTGATACTGCTGCTGCTGCTGAGCAGCCAGTTGGGGAGGGATTTGTCGAAGTTTTGTTTCAACCGGAGCTTTTCCTGAGACGAGTTCCGGTTAGATTTACTTTTGAGTAAGAGAAATGGAGAGAAGGGCACGGATATAAGGAGACTAGGGGAAGGACGTATGGGGTGACATGGACACCAAGTACAAGTCAAGAAGAGGGTGCCTTACCTGGGTATGAGCAACGTACTGATTCACAGGACCGCTGCCAGTCTTGGCTCGCTGAGCATCGTAAATCTCCCAAAAGAGACAAAACCATTCATATAAGAATGAGTTGTCTGACGCGGGCATGGGCAATTTAGGAGGTGGAAGGTCGTCGGGTAGTTTGCCATCCAGATCATCCTTGGAATCGGTGTCCATTGGATCGTCGCCATTCGCAGCATTGCCGCCTTTGGTCCCATCCTTGTAGACATTGACCTGATGGTCACTCGACAATAGTGATCGAGCACAGTCGTACATGCCGTATCGGATGAAGTATTCGTAGATATATGTATTAAGGATGCCATGGTGGCCGTCAAGCTGTCTCGCGGCGGCAGCGGCGGCAGCCATCTGCGGGTTCATACCACCATTGTTCATCATGGGCATCGGCGCACCGCTGACAGGACCACCCATGGCGTTCATGTTGGCCATGCCCATGTTTGGGTTCATGGCCATTTTTGAGAGCGGGCTTTTGGGCGGCCGCGACGCGAAGCTGGCGGAGAAGTCGGTAGTCTAGACAGACAAGGCAGGCGAGAGTGACAAAGCAAGAGGACAGTCTGCCTCACGAGCTCCGCGAAGAGGAAGGGAATGGCTAGGCTTTTTAGAAGCCCAAGCCAAGAGTAAAGATCAATTATGGTGAAAGGAAGAGAGAGAAAAAAAGAGAAGAAAAAAATTGCAAAAGAAATAAAAAATGATGAAGAGAGTTTCGAGCAATACCGCCAGGCGCTGGGAGGCGTGGCCGTAGCGTCGTTCGTGGGTGAGAGGGGCGAAGAGGGTCGGTTCGACACCTCCAGGCGCCGCAGGGGTTTTGATGCTAGGTCGCGGCAGTCGAAACAGCTCGGGAGAGGGTCGGAGGAGATAAAATGCGCGATCCGCCTAGAAAGAAAAATGATGGATCTGCGGCGATGAGGGACTGCGCGTGCGAGCGAAGATGAAGCAGAGGAAGAAAAAAAAAAGAACGGTGATGGGGAAAGAGGGTGTGATGTGTAGGCGGGCAGAGAGTTTCGACGGGCTGGGGGCTGGGCTGGGGAGAGCCTCTCACACACGCACACAGCTCCGTTGGAGTCAGCACAGTCTGGATATGTCCAGATTCTGGCGTGCGTGTGTGCCTCAGCAATGGGGGGAAAATCCGAGCAAATCCGCCTCAGAGGCCAGTGACGCCAGAAGAAGCACAATGAAGATGCGGATTTCCCGGCCGACAGCGCAGCGTACACACGCAGTCGCGCAGCTGTTCGTTGTGGTCGTCCGAATCAGCGTCACCGTCACCGTCAGCGAGTCGCGCGCGCTGAGCCGTGGAGACTATTGTCGCGATGGGTGGGCATGAATGAGATTCGGAGGGCTGAAGGAAATCGACTCCGCACTGTAGAGGCAATGAAGGCAACGAGGCGAATGCGAGACAGGGCAGGGTCGCGGGGCGCGGGCGCGGGCATCGATATGGGGCACAGTGCCGAGCAAGCCACCACTTGGTGGACCGCAGACTGTGGAGAGTACACACTGTAGACTGTCTGCGTTTATCGCCCAACAGATACAGTGCATAGAACAGTGCTATTGTAAAAGCCACGAAGCAATTGCCCCATGGTGATGTGGGGTGCAACACCCATCCCACAGTGTGAGCTCCTCAATGTTGAACAAAAAAAAAACCATCTGCTGGCGTATTTCTCAGCCTGATCACGCACTTCCTGGTCCGCATGTCCCTCACATTCTGCCTCAGGCAAGCGCGCACCGGCACCACCACGGTCCAAAAGGAGGGACCGCCAATCGCAGCACGAGCTCAATTGCTGTGTGCAATTTCAATCGCTCAAGCCAATGAGCTTCTCTCGGATCTCATGACGCTACTTGGATAGTACGTACCAAGGTACCAAGGTACACCTCACCGTACTTTACCTTTCTCCATGCTCAATAATCGCGTCACAAGCAGTGCACAGCATAACAGCATATCATATTTTATCAAGGCAGAAGACGGTTTGACAATGACGATACAAGGCTTTCACTTCTCTTCCTTGTCCATTCATTGTCGGTTGTCACTAATCGTAATTTCCCGACAGTCTGTATAACTCGGTGGCTGACATGCCATGTTGCGAACCACGTTGCAATGGACCAGACCGCATTTCAGTCAATGGCGGTACGATTTCAGTGCCCAAGAATTGACGACACTACAACAGTGACACAACTGGCGGATGTGGCCACGGTGCATGCATGTGTGCTGTCTAGATTGGCTCTACATGCTTTCATGTTGTAACAACAGCATGTGGCCCTGAACTCTTGCTCGGCTGGTGTGGCGGTCGACCTTTTTTGTGAAGATGACGACGAGGACAAGCTGAGACCTGTAGCCACGGTCGGCATTTCTCAACAACAATAAAATTCTTGTACATGCCAGCACCAAGACAGCGGGGTAATGTAAGAGGGCGGCGTGTATTGGCTGACAGTACTCATATGCCCTAGATAGAAAGTGCTTGTCTGAAGGTCGCGACAAATTTACAATGCATTATGTGTCATGTGTCATAACTACTAGGTAGGTATGGGACGCAACAGCCAGGCGTTTTGATTTTGTTTTTCTTTTTTCTTTTTTCTTTTTTCGTAAAAACCATGATATTGTTACCTGCAAGTGCAACGCGAGTATGTGCTCTCGACATTAAACATGTCTGCACTCGACGGCCGTTAGGCCTGTCAATCGTCGCCATTGCCAGCAAGCGGACTGAACGCGAGACCCATCCCCCATTTTGGGAATCTACACGCGCACAATAAAGATCAGATCGATATGGTGGAGCTGTCCGTGTAGAAATACCGTCGACGCTCCACTCACCTCCACGGACGACCGGGAAATTTCACACCTTTGCCGTTGACGATGACGGGCGCACGTTCTTCTCACATACCACAGCCTCTGCCGACGTAGACTATTATCATGAGGAATAATACTTGATGGCGGCGTTATTGTCAAGCCCAGAAACACTATATTTGCCAGTCCCCACCACGAAAACGTGTATGGACAGCTGTCTCAAATCCATGTTTCAATGGGGACATTGCAAACGCAATATCATGCCCCCAAGCCCTTCAAAAACTTGCCATGATGCGGAAATGTCGTCATTGTACAGGGTAGCGCGTTGGTCGTGGGTTTCAAACTAGAGTGCTTGGCAACTCTGCTTATGGTACGGTCACGGCGGATGGTGACAAAGAGGAAAGGATGGGCTTGTACTGCTTTGAGCACCGTCATGGGCTCCATCGATGACCACGCCAAGCAATTTCTTGGTGAATGATGTCCACGATGCGCTACGATGCGAACTCCACGATGCGTGCTTTTAAAGTTCGAGGCGGAGCGGGTCTTTTGTCGAGTTGGGCCTGTGCACACATTACACATGGCAGAGATTTTACCCATACGCGCTTGGTTTTCAATAGCGGCAAAATTTTCAACAAGCAACATGTAGGCGGAGTGCCAGAGTGGTTAATGGGCTTGACTAGAAATCATGTGGTTTCGGCCGCGCAGGTTCGAATCCTGTCTCCGTCGTTGTTTGTTTTTTTAAACGTTGATTGACTTTAGTAAACATTTTTTTTTTGACTGTCTAGGTTTCGTCACCAACTAGGTAGAAAAGAAGGCTTATTTTTCTTTATTTTTTCTGCATCTACTTTATTGCAACAGCAGCATCGTCGACATGGAGGATTTCATCGACCTCTGGTCCCACATATCAATTATCAGTGGTTTGGCGGGGCGCTGTATTGCAATAACCACTGCCACACTACTAAGTTGCATACATAGCCTAGCTTAAGTCCAGTCCTCACAGCTCAGTAAGGCGGAGTGTCCGAGTGGTTAAGGAGACTGATTAGAAATCATTTGGGTTCGCCCGCGCAAGTTCGAATCTTGTCTCCGTCGAGCTATTATTTTTTCTAATTCGCGCCGTCAATTCGACACGCGCGCCTGTTTTTTTTCTCTCACCTTTTTCCTTTGCCCCTCTCCCGTGTAGACTGGTGCCTTTTGCGAATCTACCTGCATGAAGCCATCAACACTTTGTCAAGGTATATCCAGGCTTTGGATTAGCACCCAGATGTGACATAGAAAGGAAACAGCGGCGGCAATGATCTAGCTAAATCGTCCTTTGGCCAGTCGAATAATGTCAATTCGGCTTTATCGCCTGGGTGGTGGCCGTCTCGCACCAGGCTGAATTGATTCAGCTTTCCACATAGATCCAGTCATTCGCACGTAACAAGTGAGGACATTGGACTAGTTGCATCATTTCAAGCTTCTCTCATCTTCCTCTGCACTGACTTTGCCCTTATAATTGTGCTTCTCATGTTTTTCATAGCACCCGTCCTTGCCACGTCCATTCATGTCTTCGTAACCATGGCCACACGCTTCCCTGCCCGCAATTGCGTGATTATCAGCAGCATGGTGACAATAAATATCGTGGAAACAAGACCGGTCCATCTTGCTGTTCTTCAACAATGACCTGCTAGCAGAGTCGCTGCAAAATGGTCTCTTGGCCAGGGCAACTGACGACAACAACTTCCACCTTGTTCGTCCTTGAAACCCGAGCGGAGCATCATCTTTGGAACTATTGACGTCGGCTTTGCGAAGCGAGAAGCGGTCGGGTCATGCACATTTGCTGCCATGGGTGACAGTTCAGCACAGAATCCACGGATGTTACGGCCAGGCTCAGACTCAGGCTCAGGAAGTAACAGCATAAGAGCATGACATGTTCATCCCTCTTCTCCACGTCTTGATTCGAAGCTATGTTTACTTTGGGGTATTTCTAGCGCTGAATCCATGTGTGTAGTGTTCCGAGTAACTGTTGCTAAGCAGCATGCTTACATGCCAACTCGACGCGTCTTGAGAGAGCAGTGAAGGTGAGAATCACAGACAATGCAGTGCAGTGCAGTGCAGTTCATGGCTTCTAAGCAGCATTTGGGCGAAAAGAAGTCCACTGATTATACAAGCCAAAAAAAAAAAAAGAAAAAAAAAAGAAAAAAAAAATAGACAAAAAAAAAATTTTTTAGCAGAACAGTCGG
>SRPT01000312.1:0-32722 GCA_018360205.1 Claviceps digitariae | reverse complement strand
TTCATTTTCTTTCTCTTCTTTTCTTTTCCAATCTCATCCCCTTCTCTCCTCATACCACCACCTGTCCTCCCCCCTTCCCCCTTCCCCACCACCATCCCGCACTCCCTTTCGATACGATACCAATTTCACCATCTGCTACTACTCCCTCAATCTTCTGGTCCATTGCCTAGATGTTTCTTTCGTGTTCTCGCTTCGCACTGTGTTTGTGTTTGTGTTTGGGTATGCTGTATCGTAGCACGCCGCCCCATGTCCACCATGTCTGACCAACCACCCAGCTGCCCGGACCGGGAATCTGGTCCCAAACCGGCAGTCCATCATACGCTCTGTGAACAATATTATATCCCATAATTGCTGTCACAAGACCTTCGGATGCTTAGTTGTCAAAATCGTCAGTCCATCTCCCGCGCCAGCTATGTCCACATTTCGGCATGCGCCGCGCTGGGGCCTGGTATGTTCGTTGGGTGGTGCCGCCTGTTCACGAATGGTATGGTATGGTATGCATGCCCGATGGACTATATGGGTCGTGTTGCCATCTATGCGCGAATTGGGGACGTTGGGTGTGTTCATCGCCGGTTGGACCATCCGCGGGGGAGGTAGGATGTAGTCTGTATGGGAAAGTTGATCTCTATGATGCTGCTTGAATGATGTATGATGTTTGTGTGTAGTCTATATCATAAAGGGTATTGATCTAGTTGTAAGCTACTTGAATTATGCATGATGCTTGTATGTAGCCTATATAATAAAGGGTATTGATCTTGGTGGTAAGCTACTTGAATCGTGTATAATGTTTATGTGTGGTTATGCGTATAATCAAGGTTCAATCTCCGTTGGAATGCCACTTGAAACTATCCATAACATTCGTACGTAGTTGTTTTGTACAACATGATGAAAAGGAGCGTGACGTTAATGTGTAGTTGTGTGTGTAATAAAGGTCTGATCTTAATTATACTGCCACTCGAAATTATCCACAACATCGGCATGTAGTCACATATACAAAAGGCAGTAATGGCAATCGCAATGCCACAAACTGTCCCTAACATTCGGGTGGGTCACCACGCATGACAATATATTCAACTCCATTTTTCTCCATTCATTCATATATAGTATTTTAAATATATGTTTTCAAAGGAGCTCCAAGTCCATCGTCAACTCCATCATGTGCCGTTCCGGTCATCGCTTAAAACGTTACTATAAAGATCATGCGAAAAGAAAAGATAAAAAGGGAAAAGAGAGCGTAGGCTTTGCGAAACACAAAGTATGAGAATACTGCATCCATGCTGAGAGGGAGGAATGAAGAAAGAAGAAAACGGAAGAAGGGAAGAGATAAGAATGGGAAATGACTGTAAAAGAGAATATAAAGTGGCCCATCCACCCCGTGTGTGCCATGCTTCTGGTTTGAACGTGCGAGCATGAGTTCGCTTGTATGGCTTTATAATAAAGAAAAAAAAAATCAAAATAAGGCTGTCAGCCAAGAAGGTGAAATGAAAACGGCAAGAGACATCCATACAATGAATGATCTAATCGACATATTGTGGCTGGCAACAAAGGGGGCCGTACTACTTTCTACTCTTGCGTCGGAGACACAGCTTCATCATCTTGTTGTTGACTGGCGGGATCTACCACTGCATCAGAGATGTTACGCAATGTCTTCGTCTTGGTCTGCGCGGTGGAAGAATCGAGACGGTTCATTTCTGAAACGAAGCTTGTGCCCCACCATGAACTGGTGTACTTGAAGACGTAGCGCTCGAGTTTCTTGTAATTGATGGCGCGTTGTTCAGGACTCATGGTGACGGCATCGTGAAGAGCATTGGCGAGTTCTTCCGTGTTCCAAGGGTTGACAATAAGACTGCCGTTGAGAGACTGGGCGGCGCCCGTGAACTCGCTGAGGATCATGACGCCGTGTCGTTCCTGCTGCGTGGCAATGTACTCGTACGACACAAGGTTCATGCCGTCGCGGGTTGATGATACCAGACACACGTCCGACACGGCGTAGAGAGCTGTGAGTTCCTCAAAGGGGACGGATTGATGCAGAAAGTGTATGGGCATGAACTCAATGGTGCCGAATTTGCCATTGATGCGACCAACGAGCTCATTGACCACGGCACGCAGGTTCTGGTACTCTTCTACGTCTTGTCGAGACGGTACCGCCACCTGGACCAGAACAATCTTGCCAATCCATTCGGGGTGCTCTGTCAAGAAGACCTCGAGAGCGTGCAGCTTCTGTGGCACGCCCTTGATGTAGTCGAGGCGGTCAACTCCGACAATGAGCTTGACGCCCTCAAACTTGCGCTTCAGCGTGGCGATGCGGTCTTGCACAGAAGGCTTCTTCAAGCCTTCGACAAACTTTTCTGGGTCGATACCGATGGGGAAAGCACCAATAGTGACAAATCTGCCGTTCCAGTCGACACCGTTGGGCGTAGTATGTGTGCCCAGAATGCGAGAGCAACTGCTCAGGAAGTGACGTGCGTAGTCGTATGTATGGAATCCGATCAAGTCACAATCCAGGAGACCACGGAGAAGAGCCTCACGGACAGGCAGAATGCGGTATATTTCGCTGCTCGGAAAGGGCGTGTGGAGAAAGAAGCCAATCTTGACCTTTTTCTTCGTCTTTGCAATCTCCTCGCGCAACATTTGCGGCAGAAGCATGAGATGGTAGTCGTGAACCCATATCAAATCGCCATCTTGGACATCTTTGATGACGGTCTGAGCAAACAGATGATTGACTTCTTGATACGCAGCCCAAGCAGACTCATCAAATGTGATTTCGCCCGGATGGTAGTGGAACAGTGGCCAGAGAATAGAGTCTTGGGAGATGAGAGAGAGCGATTAGCATGGCTGGCCTACATGTTTTTCTTTATAACGTCATGTGGAAAACGTACTTGCAAAACCGTTGTAATGGCTGTCGGCGAGCTCATCGTCGATGAAGACTGGGTGTGCGCCATATTCGTCCTTGAGACGCTGCTTCATGCCGTCAACTTCGTTGTCCGGGACTTCCAGGCCAGGCCAGCCATACCACTGGAAGCTAGTCGTCTTGCTCAAACCACTGAGGCCAGTGACTAGCCCGCCAGAAGACATGGAGAAGGTGTAGCTGGCATCGTCGGATCGTTTGATGGTGATGGGCAGTCTGTTGGAGAGAAGTAAAAGACGACCCTGGATTTCGGGCGCATGGCCATCGACACCGCCGTCGTCGTTTGACATCTTTTGTTTTTCTTTTCCTTTCTTTTGCCTGTTTTTATTATCTCGTTTTGCTATAGTGCCGCAGGAAGTTGCAGCAAATTGACGGTACCTCTCGGGCCACTTGCAATTTGTTGCTGGATAGTTGAGCGAGTCGTGCGAGATGTTGGTCCGTAAAGTAGCTGAGGCCAGCTCTGAGCTCTCGTCACTGGGCACTGGGCACTGGGCACTAGGAACTGGGCACCGACCAGGTTTGCGACTGATTTTGCGACTACAAGAAGTGGGAAGGAGGGGTTCAAAGCTTCAGATGTTGTCTAGTAAGTTCCAAGTGGGGTTGATGGACCACGAGAAGAACGAAACGGTTTTGGCGGGTGCAAGTCGGCGGGTGCAAGTGAGCTTCTGATAAGAAACGAGCGTCTGTTTCGTATCGTCCGATGGAGTTGTTTCTAGTTCTCCGTGCTTGTGGACGAGAAATTCGTTTTAATTTGATGAATTCGATGCCTCGCCTTGACGCAGCTACCCGACGCACATAGAGAAGGCGACGTCTTTCTGATGTAATAGGCCGTCGATTCCAGGTTTCGACTGTGGGGTTCACGAGTCACCAGGACCAGGAATCCAAGAATACACTGTGCAGAATCAAGACAATCGAGACTGTGCTGTGCCGGTCGTTCTGCTCCGTCACAGCTGTGCAGTCTCCACTTTGTTTCCAGTTTCCAGGGTGCGTGCCAAAAAAAAATACTGCTTTGCAAGTACTTTATTTGTCTCACTAATTACAGCATGATATGGTGCTGGATACAGACACCGGTTACGTGGTAGTCTTTGATGTCTAGCGCGATTTTATATGTATTTTTATTTTCTTTAAAAAAAAAAACCAAAACTTCCAGGTTGAATGTGAGCGTAGCGGCGCGTAACGTCCTTATCGATAAGCACATAGTGCTTTCATCTCCCAAATTTTTGGAGACGCTCGCAACATCGCTCTACAACCTACAAGCGGCCCCTTTCCCGTTCGACCGGCCAGAAAACGGAGAGATCAGCCATGGAGAACCCGACCGACTTCAAGAATCTGCAAGAGGGCGTTCAGAAGTCGCTCGTATCCGCCGTAAAAAACGTCAATCGCATCGCCGCCGAGGATCTAGGCTTCCAGCGAACCGTCAACCCCGATGTGGCAGAGCTCCTAGATGACAAGGCCGCTCGAGTCCTTGAAATATCTGCGCGACTTCTCGTGTCTGCAGCAAAGGCTTGCGGCGTCAAAGCCCCAACTCTTGAAGATGCCGAAGATATTGATATGAGCTGGCAGAACATCGTCGATGTGGTCGATTCTGTCTTGGAAAAGGCCGACACGGCTCTCGACGAGTACACTGGTTTGATTAAAAGAAAAGAACCACCAAATGCAGATTCCGTAAGATATAAACTTTCCATTGAAATTTCGCACGCCTTTGTCTCAGCGCTTACATTCTTATTCTATCTTTCAAATAAAGGCCCCCAAGTCTAAGCGACCGAAATCGACGGCCCGAGTCATTCGGAATGCCAATATTTCCAAACCACAGACCTCATTCGAACGCAAACCAGACAATTTTCCTAGCGGACCTTGGAAACCTATTCTCACCAACAAGCCACATGCCAAAGTACCGCTGGAGAAGAGCCTCGTCATATCCAGCGGTGAAGACGGCGTTCCACAGTTGGTCTAATCTCCTTTACTGTCTTGGTGTTACTACTCCTAACAGAGCTCATAGCTACATGCACCCATACGAAACAGAAATTTCTCAGATGAAATATCCAGAACGCACGTTTAAAAAGCAAGAACCAATTCCCTCGCAGGATGCTGAGTCGACTCAAGCGATTTGGGTGGACACTTTTGAAGGAGTCAAGGCAATGCTAGAAGAATTGAAGAAAGCGAAGGAAATCGCGGTCGATTTGGAGCATCACGATTTTCGTACATACACGGGTCTTGTGTGTCTGATGCAAGTGAGCACCAGAGACAAGGACTGGATCGTGGACACTTTGCAACCGTGGCGCCATAAGCTTGAAATTCTGAACCAAGTTTTTGCAGACCCTAGTATCATCAAGGTACATATCACTCATTTCCGTAGCAGCTCTCTTTTCGTTCTTTCTCGATTAACACCATTGTTCATTAGGTCTTCCACGGCGCGTATATGGATATGGTTTGGCTTCAAAGAGATCTTGGTCTCTATGTCAATGGCTTATTCGATACATACTTTGCTTGCGACATTTTGAACTATCCGGGTAAAAGTTTGGCATTTCTGCTTTCCAAATTTGTCAACTTTGACGCCGATAAGCAGTACCAATTAGCAGATTGGAGAATACGGTAAGCCTTTCATTGAGCATGGTTGATCATATCCATCTAAACTTACACTTTTTATCAGACCCATTCCTGAAGAAATGTTGTACTACGCCCGATCAGACACCCATTACCTTCTTTACATCTACGACAGCGTTCGCAATGCGTTGGTGGATGGCTCGGACAGAAGTGATCCAGATACAGATTTGATCAACAGATCATTAGAACGATCACGAGAACTGTCACTCTCCAGACACGAACACCCTGACTACAACGAAGTCACAGGCGATGGCTCTCGAGGCTGGTACAACTATATACTGAAACATTCACACCTCGCATTCAATGCAGAGCAGTTTGCAATCTTCAGAGCCCTGTGGAAGTGGCGCGACGACACCGCCCGCCAGGAAGACGAGAATCCCAATTTCGTCCTTGCAACAACTAGCATCACAGACATTGCGCGCGTGAACCCTCCTGATGTAAAGGCTCTCCACAGTCTGCTACCATTGAATTCACCACTGGCCAGAGCACGCTTGAACGATATCTGGACTCAATTGCAAGACGCAAAGGCGCGTGGTGGACCGAGTCTACTGGAGTTCTACACGTCTCTGTCAGGCGAGGTTCCGCAAAATAAAAGTCTGGCAAATTTGCCCAAAGAACGGGCACCTCTGCCATACGTGGACGGCGTAGAGGTGTCAGTGGACAAGATGTCCGAGTCGAAGCTCTTTGGCAGCATGCCACTTAGTTCACGATGGGAGAACTCGAAGCGTATTTCAGCAAACCTTGAAGAAAGCATACCATTTCCTTGGCAACGTTTCGTTGACGATTCTGTAGCCACAGCCGAGGCCCCTGGTGACCAGGATGACGACCAAATCATGCAGGAGACTACACTGGTTATCGACACATCGGCGAACAATGAAGGAAAACAAGATTCTGACGAGGAGTTCACCCTTCAAAGAGGCAGAAAGAGAAAGCTCGAATCAGATCCGGACGAAGAGGATGAAGTGTCTTCTTCGGGCGACGATGAACTCCAAGAAGACGAGCCGTCACAGAACGGCGGTATTCCTGCTGCTAGCTCAAATGAAGTCATCGCCATTGAAGAACAGGTGCCCAAGAAGAGCAAGAAGCAGCGCAAATTAGAACGCAGGCAACGGCAGCAAGAAAAAGAGGAACAAGAACTAGAAAAAGAAGAAGAAGAAGGACTTGAACGATTCAGGAAGCGCGAAGCTAAGCTTGCTCGAAAAGCCAAGAAGCAGGAAAAGCTGGCGCAGAAACTCGAGGAGCAGAAAAAGAAATATCAGGCCGTGCCGTTCGATTATAGCACGGCCGCAACGGTCATGCACGCCAGCAGGAACACTACCCAAGCAAAAGAGCCGAAGAAAGTGTTTGATCCGTATTCGAAGACGGCAGACGACGGTATCAAAGGGGCGAGGAAGATGCCGCCAGTTAGAGGAGAGAGGAGTGCCACGTTTAAGAAGTAGTTCGAAGGCAGTGAGGTCATGCATCAGAACAAGAAACATTGTTAGTAACTGAATTTCATGAAACGGTATAAGGTATAAAACCCGCGTTTTCCCACAGGTGAGGCTAGAGAAGAATATGGATGTGACTCGTAGCAGAGTTATTCGCCCTGTTTACTTCACACTTTGAGTAGGCCCAAAGCAGCTGGTCTGCGGATGGACAGTTGTCAGCCAATGTTGAGGGCTCTTTCCGTTTCCAAATCCCAACCACTCAGAGTGCGGCCGCTTCCAGCCACAATCGTTCGATGTCCCTCGTGCCTGCCTCAAGGTGATTTGGCGAAAGTCAAAGGTCATGTGACGGCAATGTGAGGGGAAGTTGAGGGAAAACAGGAAACAAATAATTTGTGCAAGCGATGACAACTAAATACTTTTCTTCTTTTCCATCTTCTTCCGCGCTTTCATTTACATTCAAGTTGGGCTATGTTGCCACGCAATGTTCTTGATGCCACAACTTCCTGAGAGGATGCGTGGGCTGCTTCACTAAAGCTGCTCCACCTGTACGATTATACAAGTCAACAACAATAACAAAGGCCATAGAAAATGCTGGAACAGGTCTACTAATTCTACCGACTCTTACGTCAACAATGCCCTTTTCTCGTCGTCGTCAAGTGATTAATATTTATATTCAGGGACAATTCGTAGCGACGTCGCAAACATCGTCGTGTGTTATGAGTTTGCTCAGCTGACAAGTGGATGTGTCTGAGGCTCATGAATTGACCCTCATGACCCGGTGAGAAATCACGACAAGAACTCAGGATTTATCGCCTTGGGTACATGAGGTTTCTGATATCAATCTATCTTCAACTGATTAACGTTGATGAGGAGAAAAAGGTCTTGGGCCTCTACGGCAGCGGAAACACTTTTGTTCGCACTATGTTATAATATGACGCCTCTCAGCCGACGCACGGCCTGATAATCATCAACACGCATATCCATGTGGTCTTTCGATCACCATATACGGCCACCTGTCTAAAGACCCGCGGTTCAACTTGTCGTTAGAAATAACCCTCCCAGAAAAAAAAATGCCAGCAGCAGCAGCAGCATCTTTTTTTTTTCTGGCTAGTCCCCGGTTAGCAACTTCAGTCAGTCGTCGTGTTGCGTGAAGTACGGCATCTTGACGATCCACACTAAAATGGCGATGTCGATTCGGAGTCGACTCAGGAAGACTGGCGAGGCGATGTCGAAAACTATGAGTCTCGAAATTTATATTGGCAGCCTGGTATACTACATTCAGAGAGCAAGAAACTGTGCACGAATTTATTTTCGAAACCTGGCGTACGGCTGAATATATATACATATGTACGTATATATATGTACCAAAAAGAACTGATGACGCAATAAAAACAATCCACGAACCGGAGAACTTCTGACCCTCCGGTCCACACCCATTTTGGGGGCTCCCCGAACAAGGGAATAAGGAAGTCTGGGATCGTGTGGAGCAAACCCTGTCAACAAGACATGAGAGCACTTCGAAACGCCTATTTGAACTGTAGACGCGTTCCTACGAGAAATATGATCCGTGGACGGCAGAGGTGTTGTGCGCAGTTTAGAGATTAGGTTCATCACGAGCCTGGCGCAACATCATTATCCAACGGCTCCAAAACAGGCATCAAGTAAAGCCGTGGATACCGTCAGTTAAGCATCACTGCTGTTGTGAAGCAATCAAAATCTACGACTCTTTAGACCAATATCTAGATTATGGAGCAAATATGTATGAGCATCAGAATCTCTCCCGTTTCTTTTTGAAGAAAAAAAGAAAAGAAAAGACCACTGTTGACAGCGCAGAAGCCATGAGGACTTGGTTTAGGCCATCACGTCGCCGCGATTAGGAAATTAAGGTATTGTGTATTTGTTGAACAAAGGAGACGAAAACTCTTCATTTGTCGAAGAGTCAAGATGAATGAGGCTTTTTTTATTTTACAAGTCGATTCCCGAGAGGAATCTTGCCGAAAATGAATGTCGGCTCTATCACGACACGACGTTTCTTTGTTTCGACGTCGCCCTCCATTCCATGCCCTCTATAATGCAAATCCCTCTTTTATATCACATCGATCCGCGGCCATAAATTATTTGCTGACCACCTGTCAACTTCATGTGAAGTTATACACAGGTCGACACCAGGTATGAAAGCTTCCTGAGATTGCAGATGCGTCCTCATTTGCATTAAAAATTTAAGTCTAATGCAGGTTAGCTTTTGGCACGACATGAAGCAAGATTATCCAGCAGGACAGAAGGGGATTTACGTACGAACTTGGCCATAAGGGCAATCATGAGATCGAAGAGACCAATGGCTTCGACGAAGGCGAAACCCAAAATGGCATAAGAGAAGAGCTGGCCACGGAGAGCAGGGTTGCGGGCAACACCGTTCAGGAGAGCAGCGAAGACGAGACCGATACCGATACCAGCACCAGTCAAGCCAATGGCAGCAGAGCCCATACCCAAGTTCTTGGAGACCTCAACCATGGCCTGGGCGATCTCAGAAGAGTAGGCGCGGCGCTGGACCTGGAAGGCATTTCGGGAGGTAGCCTGGAGCAGGGTGGTGGCCTGCTGACGCTTCAGGGTTTGGAAAGGAGTGGCGGAGCCTTTTGAAATCAATACGTTAGCTGACTGCGGAAGTCAATTGGCTAGCCAGAAGCACACGATTGAGGTCTACTGTTGATGCTACGAGGGCGAAAAAGGTTTTTTTTCCCCTTTCACCACGTCGGATTCGGGTTGTGCTTACCAGTGATGGTGCGCTTTCCAGCAGCAGCAACGTTGGCACGGATGGCAGGGCGAGCAGCCTTGACGGCCATCTGGCTGGCCAGGCGAGAAGCGAAAACACGGGTAGCAGCCATTGTGATGATGGTGGTGTTGAGAGGGGAGTGGTGTTGCGGGAAAAATTGACGTGCAAAAATGGAAGCAAGAGGGTGGATGTGGGAGAGCTGAGGGAAGAGAATGGAAGAGAAGGAAAAGATTGGAGCTGGGAACGAGAGGCAGAAAAGGTCCCACTGTTGGGGACTGGGGCTCAGGGGGTCGAGTGTCAGCTGGGGCAACGGGGACAATGATGCAGGTTCGGAGAGGCAGAAATATGAGGCAGCGAGATTTTTTCACAGCAACAAAGGCGATGGTCAGTGGGTGCGAACGTCGAGGGAGGTCGGGGGAAGCCGGGTGGGTACGCCGTCAAGTTGAGATGACTGGGGGGGTAAAGGAATATGCTGGCCTGAGGCGTTTATTTGCTGCTTCGCAGTCAATTGTGGTTGAAAACCATGATTCATGGACCAGTTTCTTATTTGATGGGGGCCAAAAAAATCCCTGCGTTTGCGATGGGTTTCTGAATGCTTCCGTACGGACTACAACAGGCAACGCAAGAAGCACGACAGCAGTGGAAGTGAAGAAGGGACCTTTTGGTTCGTCTACACTACGATTTCCGAACGCATTTGGACCATGTCGATTTCTCCGAGTGTGCGAGGAAAGGGGAGGGATGAGAATTTTTGCGGTGGATCATGAGTAGTTGTCTAAGGCATTAAGGGAAAAAAAGCGCGATAGCGATCCGATAAGCTTTGGACGCGACAAGACTGGCCTGAGACGGGGCGTATGGACCCACATGGCGGCTGTTTTCGATGGACCAGCGCAAAACGACATTTTCTAGCCAACGAACAAGGACCTGTCGACCAGAGTGGGTGGGGCTTGGGAATCCACACTGTGGATGCTGCTATTGCAGAAGCGAAAGAAATGAGCTTGGCTGAGATTCTGGCATTGCTCGAGGTGTGTGGATGGAACAGGGCAGGCCGACAAGGTTGACCTGCGGGCTCAGCGAGGTAGGCGAGAAGAAACAAGAAGAAGACGCACTATTGATTGAGATAGGGGACAAGGGAGGCTGCGCCGGCAACCCTGAGCTGTCGTGCGAGGTGGCAACGAGATATAAAAAGAGCCTCCCTACATCGCAAACTTGGCGAACGGAAGTCCGGAGATGTCTGCCCTCAACGACAGAACAGTCATGACACTGTACTACCGACGACTCACGCGCAAAAGACGAGCACTGCCACCTACACGAACAAACAAAAGCCTGCGACGTTGACCGTGTGCAAACCAGGAGTCGTGATTCTCTTGATGCTCTCGGTATAGGCATCACAGCACCATGGTGAATGACGGTCAGGAAACGACTTGCTGGTCCAGACGGACAGCCTGATTCTGATGGGCGAGAGCGGCGACTTTATCAGACTATATCCTTGACGACAATGTACAGTGGGAATACTATGCGGATTGCATTCGGATGTTCAGGGCGCGTTTTAAAGGAGACTGGCTGCCTGGCGTTGGTCCCAGGTAGGCTCTTCCGGTGCCCAAGCCGCGATCGGGCCCAATGGTAGCAAGAATCGGATCTGAGATGATGACCCGAGTGGGACTTTTTCGATGGATAAAAAAAAGTGCTCTGCAAGGCGATTTCCTTGGATGCGTCGTTCTTGCAGCCGTCAGTTGGATTGCTTCTGAATGATGTCGTCGGTTGATGTTGAGCTGTCCATGCCCGGTACTCGCGGCGTAGTCAGGCGCGGCGCGGCACGGCAATACTGGCCACTGTTAAGACATGGGATTGGAGACTATGGCCACTCATTCTTGATGGGCTTGAGTATTTGAGCTTATTGGCAGCCATGCCACAAAGCACTCGCTAGGTTTTTGCCCAAGTAGCTTTATATTTGAACCCGCTGTCAAGCATGGAGTTGCTTTGGCAAGGACCCTGCGAGTGCTTTTGGATATGTTGAAGGTCCCATCAAGAATGAGCGGCTGCACCTTCAAATACGGTATTTTCAAGTCTGCTCGTTTCGCTGCATCGCCATCACCTACAGACTCGTTTTGGAGGCGCTGCATGTTTACGCCCGTTATTGTGATGCAAGGCACCACCAGGCGCAATTGTCCTGCACGGTTGATGGCTGGCTGATGGCTGATGGCTGATGCCAACGTGTCCTCATCAGCGTGGCGTACGGCGCACTGAAACGCCGTGGCCTCCCTGCCTTCCGCTATTCAACCGCCACAGCAGGCGTTTTGCAGCATGCCGAGCGAATAAAGGGAGCCTGATGTGGCGCAGCCGCGTTCCATTGTCTGCCAGCCTTGCAAGGGTCACTTCCAGCGCATCCCAACGCCTACCGTGTCCCACCTCCCGCACACGGTGTTTCTGCTGCTGATGGGCTTCCATGAAGCTTATTTCCTGTGTGCATGTGTATGTATGTACATATATATAAATGTATATACGAAATAGTACAGAGTATTTCTTATAAAGTCGCTATTTTATACAAAATAGACTACACAGTACACATACCACTGATACACAGCAGCACATATCATGCACCACCGACAGAAGCACCACACAATCTCGAGATCAGCACTATTTGTTTCACCATAAACAACACAACGGTAATGACAGCACCAAGACGACAATCACAAACCTGGACATTCTACTAACTACACAAAAGGGGTATCATAAACAAAGACCAAGACTCCCATATAATACCTGACTAGCAGGTGAAACCACGCCAACTCCGACCCCAATCCACATTACATGTCATTAGAACCTCGAACCTCGAACCTCGAACCTCGAACCTCGAACCTCGAACCTCGAACCTCAAACCTCAAACCTCAAACCTCGATCTCATGTCGTCTCGGCTGCTTGTTTGGCCCCGTACATGTCACCCTCACCAGCTGTCTTGATGGCGTATCCTTCCGCGAACCCATTGGGATCGCACGTTCGCTCCAGGCTGATTCTGTGTGTGGCTACGTATCGACGGATGGCTTCCTTGTCCAGCCGCACGCGCGGAACCAGCTTCATGGGCGCTGCTTCTGCTGTCTTGTTGTTGTTGTTGCTGCTGCTGCTGCCGTCTTCGAATGACTTTGAGCTCGCGTCTTGCATTGGTTCAGCAGCTGTGTCGGCGAGGTCTGACTCCTGGTCATCATCCGCTGTCTCTCTCTCCTCCATGTTGTCTGCCTTCTTGGGCTTGCCGTATCCCATGCCTGCATCCTCTACTACGCCCATGTCTCGGAGCACATATAAGCAATCCTCGGCCGCTATCCACGTGCCCTGGCTGCAATCGTTGATGTCTATGATCAGTTCCTGCGTCGGCCCAATCGCCTCTTGCTGTGTTGGTGTTGCTGGCCTCTGTCCCTGCGTGTGCTCCTGATGGGCCGCGCTGTCCACACCCAATAACCACCGCGAGATTTCCCCTGACCAGAATCTCTTGTAGCCCTTCTTGCCGAGGTCGGAAATCGGCTTCTCGGGCCCTCCGAGAATACCCTCTCGCCTCGAAATCTCGTACGAGGCCCCCATGAGCAGAGCTCCGAGGCCCTTTCGCTGCCACGGCGGAAACACCAAGATGCATGCCAGATTGTTGTTGTCCCAGGACATCTTCTCCTTGGAGAAGAATCCCGTCACCTGTGGTGCGTGGGTCAACGCAGGAGATTCCGGTTCGGGAATCGATCGCGTAGCCGGCGGGGTGTACACGAGCAGGAAGTAATTGAAGCCACTGACATCGAAGAAGACTGACTTGTTGTCGAGGAAAAGCTTCGCAAACAGTGACAGGTTCTGACAAAAGAGCTGTAAAAAAAAAAAAAAAACGGAGCCATCAGTCAAAACTACTGTGTACAAATATATCAAAGGAGAAGCGGCAGCTTTCCAGACAAAAGGGGGTGGGTGAGAAAGAAAAGACGTACGCCATGCTTTTCGCCATCTACTTCCCAGATGCTCCATTCGCCTTCATCCTGTACAATCTCCTCCGTGTACCGTACGGCACCGTCTCCTCCTCGTCGTCGTTTAGGTCCCTGACCCTTGCCGCCGTCGTGTGCAACCAAGACTTTTCTTCGTCCACGAGGGTGTGTATAGATCTTCTTTCCCGGAACAGAACGGCTTCTTTCGCAGATGCGGACATGTCCTCGCCATGCCACCAATTCCTTGGCGTACTTGAAACAGCTGGGACAAACATACAATCTCTCTAGCATGGTTTGCGCATCCTTGTCTTTCTTGGAATGTTTATTGCTCGTGTTGTCATGACTACCATCCTTGCTGCCGCCGCCAGTCCTGGCATTGCCCGAGACATCGCCCAGAACTTCCTTTCCGTAATAGCTTGGATACCAGGCCCGGAAGCACAGATTTCCCAACACAACCTTATCGATGTTGCGGTCTGCTCGGGGCGGCACTGGGTCGTTTACGGCAAGAGTAGGCGGTTTCGGCGGCAGAACCGGTGTGACCACCGGCGGTGCTGGGCGCCGATCCAGTTGAGGTGGCAATGCAGAAGGACCATGCGGCCTCAGCAACGAGGACTGAACACGTCCTGGTAGAGGAGATTGTGGCACATGGTATGTGATTTCGGGAGCGACGAGATCAGACGGGCGAAAATTGTACTTGGAGGAGGCGGCTCCTGACATGCTCTGCCCCGCCAAAGAATGAGAGGTTCCAACAGCGTCGCTCACGAATGTGGGAATCGAGCCAGGAGAAACGTGCGTCCTGACCGGGACAGGCACCGGCGTCTGGACGACAGAGGGCGCCAAAGGAATCAGAGGATCGCGAAGGGCTGTCGGTGGTCGTCCACGATGACGGGCTGGTGGTCGGCCTGGAGGAGTTGGAATGGGCACAGGTGTCTGCGAAGATGGACCTCCAGGCGTAGTGGTCGGAGTGGTTCTTCTAGTGGTCATGGGTATAGTTGCAGTAGGCGGCGAAGCGGCTGGGGCCGGCGGAGCAGGAGAAGGCGCTCCAACAGCCGGACCCGCCACGCCAGGAGCTTGAGCCACCACCTTGTTGGCCGCAGACGTCGGAGGCCGCGGGGGTAGGACGGGTGTCTGACGCGTCACACGACGCGTCGAGGAATACTGCGCCGCTGGCTGGGAGACTTGTTCTGGTCGTTTGCGTTTCGCGGGCATCGCGTCTAGTGATGGTCGACTGTCGAGAAGAAAGGCAGAAAGGCAGAAAGAGGGAGGTGGAGGAGAAGAGGCGTTTCTCAGCGACGAACGGGATTTTTTTTTTTTTTGGACGGGAGCGGGCGGCTAGGACGAAAAGCACGAGCGGCGTATGTGCATGAGACAGGGAGTGGCTGGAAACCGGAGACTGGAGACTGAAACTTGGAAACCACAGACAATCAAAACCCGTTCTGCAAAAGTGCGCTTAGAGGTTATCGACGTCAAGCCAAGTGTGTTGAAGACGCGGTGCGGTGCTGGTGCCGTTGTCGAAGAACAGGATCAAGGCCGTGGGCAGACGCGAGGGAAAACAGGACTCGATACAACCCATGATGCCAACTTAGGATGCGCAATGTGAATAGAAGCAAGTTCTGGTGGCATGCGTCGTCACTTTTTTTTTTTTTTTTTAAAAAAAAAGCGAGACAGACAGACTGACCCCTTGAGCTTCGCATGTTTGCTCCTTCCTCTCTCTCCCCTTGGCTCCTGCCGCCAAACAGCCCGACATCTCATCACGTGCGACGCGGCTCACCTGGAGCACCCGTCCATGACGCCTTTACGCCCTTAGCCCTGCGCTCGGGTAGATGCACTCGTCGTATCGTGTCAGTGCCCGATGCAATGGAAAGGGAGAGAATTAAAAAAAGAAAAACGAAAAAAGTTGACACTTGGCCAGGTAACAAGGAAAATAAACAGAAAAAAGTGTCCAAAAACATCATGTAGTATATGCTATATACAAAAAAAAAAAACACATCTTGGACATGATCAATTCATGGTCGACTTTCGCAAGCTCTCCGCGTTTCTGCTCTCCTGCAAGTGTTCCCCAATTCCCAGACCCTTTTCTTCCGCAAACTGCTTCAACATCTTGCCGATCCAGTTGTACATTTTCGGCGACGACACGAGCTGGACCTGAGCCACGCGTAGGGGGAACAAGAGAATAAAAGCCCCATGGTAATTTTGCTCCCCATTCATCAGGTAATCCACGATTCGGCAAATCTCCAAGGCGTGTGCCTCGGGAGTGCCCAGGCCCGGAAGAAGCAGAGGATTCAAAAACGGGCCATGACGTTGCCAAACATGTTCCAGGTTTGTGGCCGCGTCCTCCTGCACGCCAGTCAGGTCGCAAAGGCGGAAGAGAAGTAGCCTCGTGGCGTTGTACATGAGTATTTCAAAGGTCCGCTTCATACCGACGAAATTCAGGCACGTGTCGAACAATGGCTTGCCGTCGTCGTCCAGGCATAATGTCGTGGTGAGATTGATCCGAGTCTTCCAACACACTCGGGGATACATGTCTTCCCACTTCCACCGAGATTCCGAGAGCTTATGAATGGCATTGAGGATCTTGTTCTGCACCTTGATTCGAAGCGAATTAACTTCCATGGCGCTTGTCAGGCCCAATTTCAACCTTGCCGCTTCTTCCTTCAGCTTGTCGGTATCTTCAACGATGCCGGGAATGTCCACGAATGCATCCATGAGCATGGATCCCGGGAGTTTCGATTCCGGCCGATGTGCCCATGGTTGCACTTTCCATTCTTCAAATTCCAAGAAGCACCGTTTCCGCATAACAAAGTGACAAATAGCCTTATTTTGTGTAGTTAGCGAAATTTGCTCTGCTTTACGCAGCCGGCAAGGATTTCCCTTGGAAGGTTTCAATATACCATGGAAAAAAGGCCAGGTACTTACTATAAATGGTCGCTTCACTTCGTAGAGCGCATTTGCTGATGGGCTTTGGAAAGCGTCTGGTCCGAGCAGATAGATCTGGAAAAATGCGTTGCGTCAGTCTTGACATTTCTTACACGATAAAAACTGGCGAGGCCTAATCAATGACTACATGCCGGGCTGCAAGTATCACCGACGGCGAAAGAAGAAATGATCAAAAGAAAAGAAGAAGAAAAAAAAACGTACCAGGGAGGCTACACCCCGTGCATGCTGCAGCCACATACCATCGGCCTTGCTTGACGAAATGAGCTCGTACAACGAAAGGAAGTACGCAGTCCAGAGGCCCAGAAAAGCCCTGGACCTGGAAAAGTGTTGACTCATCTGCTGCAAATCTGATCGCAATCCGGCAAGAGCTTCCCCATACAGCCCAGCGGCATGCGTCGTCATCTGGCTGACCTTGTGGATGCGACTAAAGTACAATTCGGCGACGCCAAGTCCCGAGACGTAGGCCGTGGTTTGCTTCCCGAAGCTTTCCATGGCAGCGCGCATGGTGGGCGCATCAGACACATTGACGGGATTTTGCTCAAAGCCTATCCGCAGGTTACTCACGAAATGAGAGATGATGATGTTGTCTTTGAAGCCGACCATGGAGATCATAGGCCCGGGTTGTTCGAGAATGCCCCTGTTTCGCGAGGCAACCACGCCGAGCTGCTGATTCCAGTAATCTTTGAGCTGCCTGGCCGACTTTTTGGACGGCAGTTCCTGTGTCCCGGGTAATGCCTGATTGACGAAGAGAAAAGCATCGTCGTAGCCGAGGCAGCGGTGCATGCCTCTTTTGCAACGATCACAGGCAGGCCGGCGCTGATCTGCTCAACGTTAAAAAGAGAAAAGAAAAGGGAAAGAAGAAGAAATAAGGAAAGAAAAAAAGAGGGGTTGCGGGAAAAGCTTGGAGAGACTGCTTGACTGTTCCATTTGGATCAAAGAGAGAAAGGGCGCCAAAGCCAACATACCACACTTGACCTTTCTTTGACGACATGTCAAGCATCCCTGAGTTCGACGCGCCCGCACATCGAAAAATCTTCGTAGTTCCTCCCTCGTCGGGACGGAACGACTGCTTGTACCGACGTTGTCGCTGATGAAGACGGCAGCCATCTAAATATACCCAGAGGCTTTGTCTCTTCCGTCGTATGAGCCAAAAAGCCAAGAAGCCCTCTCGAATGCTTGCCCTCGTATATGTATTGTATCTAGGTTGCGAAAACTCTTGGCGCTCCCCCCGACGAACGTCGTCTGGAAACAAACAGGCCGGGCTGAGGGAGTGGTGTGAAACAGACAGAAGGCTCCTGAGGCTAGCGATTTGGTTCGGGATCGACGCTGCCGTGTGGATGAGTGAGCCTGGGGCCCGCGGAGCGAAAAATGCCGGAGATGGGCTCCTGATGACGGACGGGTCACGACAGGAACAGGGGATGCGAGACGGGCCGCCAGACGAACAAGATCGGGAGGACTGTCACGGAGAAAAAGCAACGCCAGTTTGACCTCGGTAGAAGGACCCTGCCGTCGTGGGCAAGAAGAAGAAGAAGAAGCAGAATCTGGGCTGCCCTCGACGTCGGATGAGAGGCGGATGGGAGGCGGATGGAGAGGCGGGTTGGATGACGCGTCGGGCGGCTGCGAACATGAGAATCTCGCTCTGGCAACGGCGAGCACAAGAGACGAGCGAGGTCCAGAATTTCCAATGCTCGGCAGGCGGCTGGCGAAGAGTCGAGGAGGGACGTGGTTTGAGCGACTGAGGGAGCTGCATGGCCCCCTCCTGGGATGAGGAGTTGATAATCTCTGCAATATGTAATATTAATATGATATTATTAGTCGGGCCACCATAATATATGTATGGTTGCGCGCGTTGGTTTGTCGAGCGTCCGGTGACTCTGGTGGACTGGTCTGTGGTTCTCTCTGCCTGGTCGACGGTCGAACGGTCGACGGTCATGCGTCACTCGACGAGTCTGTGCTCTGAGGTCGCCACGCCAGGTCAGGCAGGTCGTCAACGGCCCGCCCACAGCCGCCCACCGCCACCTACACCCACTGTACAGCGACTCAGCACCTATAGTCGCTACCCGCTCCAGTTCAGGCGACGGATACCACTGTACGTGGTGCTCGGCAGTGGGTTAATTCCTCCGCCCTAGCAGGGGCCTGGCAGATCGGATCAGCGTGCCGTCAACGGTCAATTTAGCTGTGGAGGCGACGTCGGAGGGGCGGACGGGCGGACGGGTGGGTGGCAGGCACTTCCTAGTGCATCCCGAGGCGGGGGATTTCGAAGGAGGATGAATCACACCAAACCAACCGAAATGCTGGATTGCAAGGGGGTATGACTGAAACATGAAGGACTTTTGGAAATGAAGCCTCTAATCTTTTAAAGTTTTTACCATGCCCGACACCTGATTCAAGATTTTCGACTTTTGCTTTTGCATAAAGTACCCGGGGTAGCGGGACCAAAAAGCCAGCAAGCCACCTCACGACCTCACGACCTCACGACCTCACGAGACTGTTCCTCAAGAATGAGAAATTCCGATGCTCGACCAGTGGCGGTGAAATCGGGAAACATTTGGTATCAGATACAGTTGATAGCACGCCCACAGACAGCGTTTCATAGCAAAGCCTTGAAGTAAATCCAAGGTACAGACACCTCATGTACTATGTGAATATGTTGTAGTAATCTAATACACAAGGCAAAACAACAAAAAAAGGCAAAAAAAAAAAGAAGGGGGGGAGGAGGGGTGAAACGGAACTGTCAGTGGTTTCGTGTATTAAGGGTCGGTTCCTTCGATACCAGTGCCCGAGATGAAAGTCCCCGTCTCTATCAGGCCTCTCCAAACTTAGCTTGCCCGCATGGCAATACCCTCGTACATATGAACACCACGCGCTCTCCGCTTCTCTCACTTCCCACCCACCATATCCTCATCCTCGACCAGTGTTGAACAGGAATACAGTCCCAGGGAGCGCCGCGGCTTCTTTTAAACCTTGAATCACTCTCACAACATAACACTTCAACTCGGATAACATCTTTGCAACAGCATGATGCACTGTTTTTGCGGATGAAGCTCGAAAATAGTAGTAGGCGGGGGTAGGCGGAGGGAAGCAAAAGAACCAAATTAAACGACACAACAGAGGTCCCACTAGGGAATTTATATGCCATCAAATTCGCCGCCCAGGTCGTCCTCATCTAAATCACCTTCTTGGATTTCTTTAGCCATTTCTCGCTCACGCTCCCGCGCCTCCTGAGCGTTCTTGAGTTCGAGGCGGTGTTGGTTCATTGGGAACCGCATCGCCTGAATACACTTCGTCAGTACCTCTAATTCGTATCCGCCGAGCTTCGGAAAGATCAAGGGGAGAGCAGACAACATACCTTGACACTCTCATCGTGCAGTGCTAAGCAAGCTCGGATTCGGTCGTGGAATGCCTCGCCCGGTTCTCTGGTTGCGTAGACATCACCTACCTCCTTACTCTTCATGAAGCCCCGCTCGCGATCCAAGGTAGCTTCAATCACGCCGTCACGGATGGCCTTGGCCACAATGTACTCGGCGGATTCCTCACTGCCAAGGTGAAGGCGAATGCAGATGTCTCGCAATGAGATCCGAGAATATGACAGAGACATCATGCGAATACCCGTCTTGATGACGTTTTGTCGCAGACGCAGAATGAGAGAGTATGTACCGTCATGTCGGTATGTATCGCCATGTTGCGCAATCGTCGTCTCAAAATCCTCCAGATTGCCAACGCGAACAGCCTGCACAAGCAAAAAGTAGGGATGTAGAGCGTCCTCCAGAGTTGCTTGTCGAAATGTGGCTCTTTCAGGAATATCGCCCATCAACAATTCGACCACCAAGAGAAGCTTGGTGGCTGTCTGCGAGAAGCCCACGGCACAGTTGCTAGACGGGGCCTTGCGCGTGGCGGCAGTCAGGTGCTCATGAGCTTCAGTGTAGCGCAGCTGAATGGCTCTGATGCGGCCCAAATAGTATAGAAATCGAGCCACCTGATTGTTGACTGCGTTCTCAGGGAACTGTGTATGGGACACAAGTAAATCAGCTTGGCTAATGTGCGACGTCAGCAGATAGTTTCGCAGCAGCAGCACAATGACTGATGCTTGAGTGTCAATATCCTTTCGTAGAACGGCAGTGCGTAGAGTAGCCAACAGTGTAGGTCTGATGGAAACGATGGGAGATTCGGACGAAGGAGGAAGTGGCGAAATGTGCTCACAGAAGAGCGAGTAGTAGAAGTAGACCTTGGCAGAGAGAGAGTCCAGCGTCCGGCGATTTAGGGCCTGGATACGTGCAGATAGGGTTTTGGAAAACTCTGCACCGTCCTGATATTTCTTGGAATCAAAGAGATATACCTGGATCAAAATGCCGAGGAAAATATCAATTTCCGGAATGATCTCCTTGCCCTCCTTCTTCCCATTCTTGGCAGACTTGGAATCCGGAGAGTCCACTTCCATCTCGGAACCGGCTTGACGACTCAGAGGCATATTCTCGCGTCCAATAGCGGCGAGAAGAGTCTCTGCAATATTGCCGGATGATGATGATAGTGTAGCTGGGAAGGTGTCGACAATGACTTGACCAATTATGTCCGGTGTCATACGCTTGCGGATAAAAGAAATGGATCGCAAAGCTCGCAGGGAGAATCTAGCGTCGAAGAGAGCGACGGCTCGGTCTAGTAATGCAAAATTGCTCTTGATATCTGTTCATTTTGACCGAGAAGAATCTGACATCAGCCGACATACGAACGTACAAAAAAGAAAAAGAAAAAAAAAAGAAGAAAAAAATCATCATCTCATGAATAGCCCTGAGCAGAGATCGAAGAGCGTTCTGATCATGAGAATGAAAGTTTGCGGGAAAAGTTGTAGTCATACCTGCTACAGTTTGAGCGACAGGATCGACCTTCTCGCCGTCATCACCGATGTCGTCACCACCCATGGAGACGTCGCCGTCATCATCTCGGGGTTGCTTCGACAACTGTTTAGATGTCTTTGTGATCGGAACAACAACAGTCATTTCTTCGTCAGCACCGGCACCTTTCTTCCCTTTAGCCTTGCCGGTGTCCTTTGCGTCGACGTCGCCTTTACTCCTGATAGTATTCTCGATCGGCTGGTTGCCGTTGTTCTTGGGCGTCTTGCCGGGCATTGCGGCCGATGCGATGGACAGGTATGTCGATAGCAGCACAGCAGCAAGAACTCGTTCTTCAAAGAGCCACTCGATGGGTCAATGAGGACTGAAGAGCGTGGGATGACTGAAGTATATCACGCGCGCGTTGACGTACTAGACTGCGGCGTCCAGAAACCCGTCACTAGCAAGGGCAAGCGCGCACAATGGCAGGATCGGGTGTCAAAAGAAAGAGGAGGGCAAGGCAAAAGAAGGTCAAATAGAGACCAAAATGTCAGCCTTGCGGAATGGGGCTGATAACGAAGGGGTGATGGTGCAGTGACTCGATGCTTTGGCGACAAATTTGAAAGCGTAGAGCCAGGTGAGGTGCATGTGGTGGTTTGTCGATTGGGCCGCGCTGCGAGGTGCAAGGAAGGTTCGAGCTCGAGATTGGAGGCACGTTTTGGGGCACGGAGCAGCAGTGCTAGTGCTAGTGCATAGTCCATGACTTAGCAGGGGCAAAACCTCTAGTAAGTAGCGGAGGTACTTGAAGGCAGCTGCACTGCGCACGCGACCTTGGGTACCGCGCACTCGCTAGCACTTGGCGACCAGCTCAGCTTGCTTATTGGTTAGGATGGGAAGCAGGCCGCAGGCGGCAGTTAAGTGACGTTTTCATTCAGGACCGCTAAGCCGATACCAAGGTACTTACTAGGTACTTTATCTTCCGGACCGGAGTCGGTACAAAATGGACGAGCAAGCTCGCACCGACCGAGGCATTGACGACCTGTATGCATGCCCTGCTTGCCTTCCTCTCTTGCACGGGCTCAATTCAGTCCATGTGAGGATTATGCGCTACGTGCTCCTACATATATGTGTACATACAAATGTAGGTTGATAGTAAATTATCTTCCATCATGGCCATACCCCAACGCAATCAGTACGACCACAAGCATACAACAGCAGTCCCATAAAATATATAGCAATAAAACCATACAATTAAAAACAGCATCTATCATAGTCGCCCCGTGACTCAAAGTTCTACCTCCCATGAAAATATACCTCCCACAGTAATGGAGGCGCATGATTGAACTCGACCGCCTAGTAGCTCGACCCAGTCAACAACTACCGGCCACCACGTGCCTTAGCTAGCATTGGACGTAGACCACTTGCCACTGATCGAGAAAAAGAAAAGAGAACGGTACAAATATTGTAGAATCAAACATGATAGGCATGTCTGTGCAGTCCAAGGACCTCATTCAAGTGCTCCCATGCTCTTGCGGCCCGCCTCTGCTTTGGGTATTTGCGCGCCCACAGCCCTCCTGCCTTCGAAACAAATGCGTCAAGTCCAGTCCCTGCCCTGACTCCTCCAGTTGTATTATAATAAAAACTTCCCGAAAAAAACCAAACGCCATTTCCCTGTAGTCTCTTTGACATTTACGATTGCCACCACAAACGCCACCAAATTTCCGTATACATGACACATTGTTTCAAGGGTCTCCCTTTCCGGGCATCACCTTAGCCGCCTGGACGGCGCTCATCTTGGCAATCCAGCCGGGTGAGGGCAGAACTTTGCGCACCGTTCGGAGTTCGTCGGACGAGTATCCCGGAACACGGATGTTGTATGTTCGCTCAAGCACTAACTGGATGTCCCGAATTTCTAGCACTTTGGATCCTCGCTCTTTGGCATTGCGGCAAGAGGCTTGAAGCACATTGTCCACAAATGAATCGGCCATATTGAGAACGCTCTTGAGAAAGAAAAAAAAAAGGAAATTAGTGTCTGCACACGTTCTGCACGTAACTTTTCGGGTACTCACCTCTTCGACATCAGGAGACAAGAGATTGCCGTCCTGGGAATCCCCACTTCCCCCACAGACCTGGCGAACCAGTTCGTCCAGCTTCTTCTTGCTTAAAACACGATCGCCTTCAGCGTCGTGGCTATAGGCGGGAATCTTGGCCACTGGAGGCTGGTTCATAACGCCACCTAGTGTACCACTGCCCTGTGGCATGGTTGGGCGCCCAGCACTGACGCCTCCGCCGAGAGTGACACCTTGCGGGATAGCTGTTGCTTTCTCTGGAAGTTGTCGAGGAATCGGCATCTTGGAATGGGGTGGGGTTGGGGATTGAGTCGTCGGAGATTGAGTTGGATGCGCATGCGAATGCCCTTGCTGCTGGGGCTGGGGCTGCTGATGCGGTTGCGATGGAGGTTGCTGTTGCTGTTGCGGCTGATGCTGATGCTGATGCTGATGCTGTTGCTGTTGCTGATGCTGTTGCTGTTGCTGATGCTGATGCTGTTGCTGCTGCTGCTGCTGTTGCTGTTGCTGCTGCTGTTGCTGTTGCTGCGACGGTTGCACGGCACCGGGAACCATGGCTTGATTCACGGGTCCTCCAGCTGCAGAAGAGGAATTTGCCGGCTGTTGGATTTGAGTAGGGGCGCTACCCGGAGTGTTCGCAGCTCTTTGATTTGCGAGAGTCATTGCTGCAGAATGACTCAAAGCGCGGGTTGGACCTCCCGCCGTGACGGGTGTCCCACTCTGTGGAGTTTGATTTCTTGCAGCAGGGCCTTGGGCCTGAGCCGTATTGACAGAAGGAGGAAGAGGAGGAGGAGGATGTGGCTGCTCAGCTTTCACCTGAGTTGGACCCTGAGGTTGAAGTGGAGGTTGCGGCACAGGCCGTGCTTGAGCTTGGGTCGCGGCTGGCGTGGACGTTCCATTTGCTAGGGATGGGCGGTTTGCAGCCGACGCCAACTGTTGTTCATTTCGAGCAGCGTCCACAGCCGCGCTGACCGATGTTGCAGCAATCTGCACGGCTGATTGGGCCGTGTTATGTGTAGAATGCACCGTTGCCGACGTATTCCCAGCTTGTCGGTTGCTCGCTGGTGCCGCCGCCGCATTGTTTTGAGCAGCCGCCGCTGCCGAACCAGATTGTTGCTGCGCGGCCTGAATGGATTCCTGCTGTTTCAAAACGCTCTCGACCCATTTATGAGCGTCCGAGTAGAGCTTGAGTTGTTGTTCCTTTCGCATCGTGTATTGTCGGTTCTCTTCATCTTGCAGCGGTTTCCCCGCGTTGAGGCGATCCTTGATAACCTTTTCCATGTTGGCTACTTTGCCTTTGCTACTCTCCATCGTAAAGACTGCTCGAGCATACTTGTCCTTCATCTCCTCCACCCATCGGTTGATATCCACGGGTGATTTATTAGCTATATGAGCCGGAGCGCGAAACACCATTTTATTAACGTGTTGCATTATGTTGTCAGGTATCTTGGGTCGCTGCGCTGCGGGCGCGGCCGCCGTCGTTACGGGAGCGCCTTGAGGTTTCTGATTTTGAGCCAGGGAATCGGGCCCAGCCTGGGTTGCTGTTGCGTGAGCGGCGACGCTTGGTGCCAAAGAAGGTTGAGGTTTCTGCTGCAACTGAGCGGCAGGAGTTCCCGCGGGCTGCGCAGGCGCATTTTGCTGTGCCGAAGACGGTCGCGAAGGCGCCTGTCCAGGTTGTTGCCCTTGTTGCGCCTGCTGCTGGGCCTGCTGCTGGGCCTGCTGACGACGCTGTTGGATCTTTGTGATTAACATTCTCGAGAATTCGATAATCTTCTGTCGCGCGGCATTCTGATCGGGGCTATTTGCGGGCGACGTGTTGGCCTTGTTCCATAATCCTCGAAGGCCTTGCTCGTATTTGCTCTTTTCTTCATCGCTTAGCAACGGCAAAGTTCTGATCTGACCTGGCTGATACATGGGCGGTCGCGGCTGCTGGCCGCCAGCAGCACCTGGCTGGCTCTGGCCCTGCGCCTGCTGAGTTTGCCCTTGATTCATGCCGATCTCCTGGGACTAGCTGACGCTACGTGCTGAGGAGAAGCTTCAGTTGCAAAGATATTTGGTCCCGAATGTGGGAGAAGGATCTGCGAAATAGCGTGGCGATGCAGCTCTTGTACGTGAGAATGGACGATGGCTGGAAGATGATGCGGAAATCTTGTTTGCAAGTCAAGGACAGGACGCGATGATGTCTCGAACGGGTTATAGTCGGACGGAGTGGGTCGTGTCGGTCATCCAATGCCCACTGATGAGCGATTGGGGGAGAACCGATAAGCGAAACATGTCTGGTCGGACAATCCAGCAGCATGAAATTCCGAAACTTTTTTAGTCTCCAAGATGAATGATTTCGATTATCTAAGCTCATCGAACTCAGCCTTTCACCTTTTTACTTTTACTCAACCACACGTGCTTGCTCCCAAGGTGAGGTACCTGAGGACTTTCCCTTCTCAACCTCCCGGATGCACAACCTCCGGGCTTAGCAAGTACCTACAGGCACTTCAGATCTGCAGAGGTCATGCTTGCATATCTGCATACAGTAAGTAAGTAAGTACATATGTATGACAATATGTTATATACCGAGTCCAGAGCCAGATTAAGCACAAGGCATGTGGCACATGATCATGGTACATAGCATGTACCTATTTGCACGATCCTTCCAAGACGTGTTCGATCATCAACATGTGTCAGCAAGAAGCAATTCACGACTGTGACTCACGCCGATACTCTGGCCGTCTGGGTACATTTTCCTGCATGACTGCCAATTATGAGGCTCCAGTCTTTGAGATGTCTCATCTGTGCAAGAAACACCCACTGGCACTGGCAGCAACGAATGAGTTGCTGCGCTTCTCGTCATTGCGGCGTCAAAGGCACCCGAGTCCAGACATTTCCAACCATGATGCCTGGTGGACAACTGTCAGCAAACAAAGAAAAGTCCAACCAGACCGGACAAGCACAGACGATGCAAGATGCAAGCATTAGCCATGTGCTGCAGGTCAGTGCCAGCGAAGCAGCATTGCAGCACTGCGGCAGATTTCTGTGCAACGGGCTGGACTGAAGCCGCAGAAGAAAGAAAAAAAATTTCCCTCACAACCTCTACGTTCTGCACCTAGTCATTTCGACGCGGCCGCGGTGGATTCTGACTGGAGGAGAGAATGCGTTGGAGACTGCATCATGTCTGCTGGTTGGAAGCAGATAGGCGCGTGGTAGGAGCATTGCTGCCCAAAGGTGGTCTGGTCCGAGATATTGGCACGGATGGCGAATAAGTGGACATTCAACGTAACTTGAAAGTTCCCAGAGGAGTTCCCAGAGGGCCAGGGCACGACGATATCTGGCTGGGTACGTGCCCCGAGCCTTCCAACGACGACCAACATGGACGAACGGACAAGCCAACATTTCGCATCTTCACCATCAGGCTGAGAATCAACTGGGACGATTATCAAGTAGGTAGGTAGCCAGCAACGGCGCACGGCCCGTGTGTGTGTGTGTGTGTGTGTGTGTGTTGCGTGTGTTGCATGCGTGTGTGGTCGAGCAAATCGCTTCCGACCCCTGCCCCTGGGCCTGGTCCGCCGGCTCCATGTTGGACGGGACGCTTGTGCAGCCGTATGAGAACAAATAGCAAGTGTGGCGATGATTCTTTGGATGGTTTCCGTCTCTTCTCACGATGAATCAATGTTGTTGGGCGGCATTTGCGTGGTTAGGAACTGAGACCACGGGTCCTGGCTCCTAACGGTCGGTCTTTGGGGAAAAAGCCAATTGTGGCGACTTGACGTTGCAGACTTGCTTCTCCGTGCCCACAAAGGTTGTATTTCGGTATGTTTCGCACGTTGACACTCGAAGTGCAAAGGCCGAGTTGATTTTGCAGTCGTGTTGAAACGTAATTAACAGGAAGCAAGCACCCTTTGATGCGCTCACTACCTCCAAGATGCCTGGTACATGAAGTATTATTACCAATGATTCCACCATTGATTTGATATTAACACGACAAGCGCAGGCAGGCAGCGGGGCACGCACCAGGGCACGCACCAGGGCAAGCAGCCTCGCACCTGTTGGCGGACTGGACTCGCTCGCTCGAGGCAAGAGGCACCCGCACGAGCACGGACAGAGCAGCGGGCCGCAGATCCTCCCTCTTGATGGATGAACCTGGACAGCAGAGTTGAGCTTGGCTTCGCTTCATGTGCCATGCCGTGCGGTGTATTCGCAGTGTCTTATTATAGACCTAGGCGGCGGACCCTCCCCCTCTCTTTTAAGCACAAGCACCAACATCAGTAACAACGTATGTATCTGAGAGACAACCGCTCCGACGATAAGAGCACCGATCCCAGACCGCAGACCGCACATGTGCAGACTCAGCAGTTGATGCCTTCTGCCTAGAGTACCAGTACCAATCTCCTAGCCTTGCTCAAGCTATTTCTTCATCAGACTGGAAGTCACTGGACCTGCCAATCACGGCCTTCTGTTCCACTTGTCCGCACATTCTGCCTCTGCCTCTCTGCCTTTCCCCCTCTGTCTTCTCCCCTCTCTGGTCCAGCATCTGCCACCAGACCCCTTCTTTTACCTCCGTCTCCCTCCGCCTGTCTCTACTGCTACTGCACATCTCGTCCACAGAGCCGCAGCTGGCACGAACCTCCTCTCCGAACTTCCCACGAGGTGTTGAAGCAAAGTGAACTGCACTCGTCTCGAGGACGGACAATTTCAAGCCTGCCTCGCCAGCACATGAACATGATACCCAAAACAAACCGAATCCTTTCTTCTCCGTGCTGGAGGTTCCTTCTTTGGGTGTCGACACCCTGACTGGCCTTGCCTACCAGTGAATCGACTGTCTCCAGTCTTCGCAGCGCCATTGAGCACACCACTCGTGATAGCGACACAAGACCAAGTCCGCGTGGCTTCTGGCCACGAAGTTCATTTTGACCTCTTCCTCATCCCGCCTGGCGACCGAAATCCGGCTTGTGCCTGCTGCTGCTGCTGCTGCTGCTGCTGCCGCACTGGCTGACGAGTCCCGTCAATCGTCGCCCGCCCTCAGCTGTCCGCAGCTGCCCTCAGTTGCCCCCATATATCCCCGCCCGCTGCATTATTGGCAACAAGTCTGGTCGCAGTTGCCATAGACGCAGATTCCCGCAGCCTCTCTCCTTCCCTCTCTTTACGACCTCGTTCTGAGCGACCCCCATAGACCCGCAGCAGTCAAATCAGTTCTTTGACAGCATCGCTGCACAATAATAGCCTGGTGACGGTGCCGGCAACAAAACACGTTATTTTACCCCCCATTATACACGGTGGTGGTTCAACCCCGAAAAAAGATAGAACCACACCTCAAAGGTCAGACAGTTTTGTTTGTACCCTATATACGTTTGTTATTTTTATTTTCTCTATTGAGATCAACTGGCCGTGATAATGGCTCGGCTGAATGATTCAAGGCGTCAACTGCCGTTTACACCTAGCCTTAAGCTATCCCGAGAGCAACTCCATATCGACCCCGCAACGGGAACAAACGGTCCAACGTCACCGCCGGCATCCCCCTGTACGCCGTCGCAGATGGCCGGGAAGTCGTTGCAGACCGGGCCATTCTACCGCTTTACCCAGCTACTAGCTCAGGACTCTAATATCAGACCAGTCGGCAATGGCCATCAGTTCAGTTACCAAAGGACAGTTCTCGGTCTCGAACAATTGAGCCCCAGATCGTCGTCGTCCTCAGACGCTGACGAAGATTCGGATAATGAGTCCCCGGCTGCTAAATCGGTCCTACCTCGAAGCATCGCCGACTTGTCCATGGCTGATTTTTCGGACGACGAAGGCGATGCAGATGAAGAGGATGGTGGCAGCAACGAGATGAGTGATGCTGATGATGAAGATGTTGAGAATGATGGACATGAGATTATGGACGAGGAGGACTACGATGATGGACCTAGCCTCGGGTTGGCCCCGGAAGTTTCTTCTCAGCCCATTTCTGTAGCGGGGTCGGATGTTGAGGGTGTGACCTACCGGTCTCGCCTTCATGTGGCGATGTCGAGCAGCAACAGCTTGGATGACGACTTTGTGGTTGAGGAAATTGATCCTATGGACAGTGAATACGACGGCCTTGAGATTCTGCACCCTACGGAGATCGAATCCAATCGCAGCCGATCAAGGTCCCCGCCAAAAGAAGTGGACGCGGGCATGATGCAAGACTTTAAAAACCTCCACTGTAGCAACGAAACTTTTGACGACGAAGTTCCTGGTTTGGACGCAGAACTTGTGTTTCGGCAGCGGCAAAAGGAAATAAGACGAGGTAGAAGAGCGAGCATGTCAAGCATTGGAAAGCGTACGCATAGCGAACTCGGTAGCGAGTCGGGTGAGTCCGAGGCCGGAGGTATGGATGTGAACGAGGTTGGATCAAGTGCACGACGAATGCGCAAACGACTACACCGCGGCAGCCTTTTATTTCAAGACCCCCCCGCTCCACGCATCGATGAACTCGAAGAGCCAGACTCTGATGCAGAAGAATACGATGCCGCAGATCCACTTGCGCGGGAATTGCCATTTTTCACGGTGGAAATGATGGAATAATCGGTGTCACCTTAGACGCCCAGTTTTCACGATGATGCCTTTTTTTTTCTTTTTTGCGAAAACACTTGTGAAAAGTGTCTAGAATCTTCCGACAAATGTGGTAGTGGGAACATGATGATTTCGTATTTTTTTTGCTGTTTTTTTTTTTCATGACGATGCAACGACGTTATGACTAGTTGGACGACTCGCTTCCTGCAACCATGGTTCTTCATCCTGCTACGTCCTTTAGAATTTTACGCGGCACAGTTGCTTCTGGGTGTCGCCACAGCAGCAGGCCATTTTCTCTTCTTGGCAAGATGTTTTATGATGCGCGAATTGGTGGATGATGTCATGCACATGTAGAGATATGCGAATGTCACATCTGAAGGAATGGCCTATCGCTTTTTTGTTGTACCCGTTGCTCTCCGGGATTCACGATTCAAGCTGGGGTACCTACGGACTAGGTGAGACGTGAGAGGCGCTATTGTCATGGCATTTGAATCCGAGCCTTATTTCATAGAATAGACTGCCTTTCTTTCTTTTTTCTCCCAACAGAATGCATACTACATGCCTGTTCAGCCGCACCATTAAACCCTACTAGATGAGAAAAAGAAGCATCATGAACGGGACACCACCAAGGACATGACGTGGACCTCTGCCATCCCACAAGGCGGCACTTGTCTGTGGCGCACATGAGACATCACCGCTGAAGATAGTCCGACGTGGTGTCACCTCAAGCTTATTCGACCCGTAAGCCGGATTGGTCTCACACCGGGGATTTGCTCCCCAAGGCAGACACCAGGGGGCGTGGGGGCCTGAGATTATAAGACTGGGGAGACCAAACCGGCGCACGCGCGGCAGAAGAAGGTCTAGCACGGAAGGGTCATGTACATGGGTGTGGTGTTTTGTGTGTGGCGGTTGGGGTCTGTCTGGTATAACAAGGTGATTGTTCCGGCCTTGGCTGGGGAACGAACAGAAAAGGCGTGTATGTTGTAGTGAGGGGCTTTGGTTTTTTTTTTTTTTTTTTTTTTTTTTTTTTTTTTTTTTTTTTTTTTTTTTTGTTGAATGTCATACACAGACCGGCTCTGTTCGCCAACCCAGGATTTGGATTGACAATCTTGCTGCTTGCACGAAGATACTGCGTTAAGGGGGGATTTAGCTGGTCATAGGGTGAGTGGGTGTTGGGTGTCTATCCTGATGGGGATATCGGTTTGGGAGACAAACATGAAGGTTTTTTTTTTTTATCATTATTCATGTGGTGGAATGGGGGGTTGGGGGTTTGTTGTTGTTGTTGTTGTGTAGGAGAGGGGATCTGACTAACGCGCGTTTAGGTTTTTCCAAAAAAGAAAAAAAAAAGGACAAAAGAAAAAAGACAACATGACGATGCAGGGGACTCGGATGGATGATTGCACGACGGCGCAGACTGGTGGTGATTCTCTGGGTGGGAATATGGCGCCTCGGAAGAAGAAATGGGGGCCGAGGGCCAGGACGGGATGTGCAACTTGTCGGTACGTGGGGGAGTAGACCCGAGTGTTTTGTGCTAAACCACATTTCAAAAAAGGAAGAAGGAGGAGGAGGAGGAGGAGAGCGAAAGACGTAGACGGGAAGTAAAGAGAAGCAAAGAAACGAAAAGAAAGAGAAAAAGAGAAATCGACAAGACGGAGCAAAAAAAAAAAGCCAACCCTCAAAAAAAGGGGGCGCAATCATTCCCAAATCCCTACTAATCGGCCAGAGAGCAGTGCCCGCCACGTCAAGTGCGATGAAACACGACCCGTGTGCAAAAACTGCCTCACGGCGGGCCGTATATGCAGCGGAATCAACTACGGCGCCGTCGTGTCTGGCATGACGACCCGGATGGCACACCGTGGACCGGCCCTGCCCATCCTGTCCGGCTCCGAGACGGCACGGGGAAGAAGCAGCCTCGACGACGGGCTGGAGGGGCCGCCGGTCAACAAGGTGGCAGAGGAGCGACGATGCGGTAGCAGGCAGATGATGGCTTTGAGTGGGCGGGGGATGCGGTTGACTCGCGATCTGGTGCCTCAGGGGTGGCATTTCTCTGAGGCTTGTCAATACTGTAATAGCAGTCTTTTTTTTCTTTTTCAGTTTGGCCATTCTCGCAGCTTCTTTTTGTCCCCCTTTGTCGTCTTTTTATTTCCCCCTTTTATCCCTTTTCTTTCTGCTCGCCCCCGACCTTTCCTCTCTCCCTCCTTTTTTTTGTCTTTCTTTTTATTATTTTTTTTTATCACTGGGAGAATGATGAGAGGATTTTTTTTTTAATATGCACACCACAATTGACTAACAAATCACCTCTACTTCTCTCCACCCCCAAAAAGTCAACGAGGTCATGTTGACTCGCCGCATCGCCAAGCAGATTGTCCCCAGCGACTTTCACTATCCGGCAGGCAACACGAGGCAGAAATTCTCGCCTCCGCCAGACCATCAGCATACCGTCATCATGGTCGCGCTCGCCCACCGAATCTCCTATTTGTTCCATGCAGAAGAGCGCGGGGCGTCGCAGCTCTGTCAGCACAAGGCGACGGCGCAGTTGCGGACGTGTTTCTACCGACACATGGGGGAGGCTATCCGGGCGTTGAACCACAATCTTGTTGACGTGGACATGTCTGGTGTGATCTGGGGCCTTCGCAAGATTGTCAATATTGTGTCTGCCGAGGTACGTTTTTTGGTTCTTCTTTTTTTTTTTTTTTTTTTTTTTTTTTTTTTTTT
>SRPT01000311.1:0-32883 GCA_018360205.1 Claviceps digitariae | reverse complement strand
TTTTTTCTTCATCTTATCCCCCCCCCCTTTCCCTTTTCGGTCCTTATTGACAGCATGGATAGAGGGACAAACGCGAATTGGCAGAGCTGGCAAGGCGTGGACGTTGTGGCTTATTTGTTGCTGGTTCCCTGGAGCGCGTGAGCATGGGGGGCAACTGGGCCAAGCGTGGTGGATGTTGGGCGCTTGAACCGTGAAAGTAGGTCTTTCAACGACCAACATTCACTGCAGTCTCCGAGACGGGTAAAACTGTGCAAGACGAGCTGGAATACGACAAACAGGAAAGGCCAAGCCGGCATGCAAAATGTGCTCCTTCCCCGCCCGCACCCACTCACTCTCTCCTTTGTGTTTCGCTTGTGTTTGTCTTGAAGAGTCAGAGGCGTGCGCCGCGATAAGAGTCAGAGAATAAAGGGAGGAAATACCCGGGACTGGACACGATAAAAGAAACACGCGCACCGGACAGAAATCTGTAATGTGGGCGTCATTTGCAATCTTGATAACACGAGCGAGTTTAAGGGCGCGTGAAAGACGCCAATACACAACCATTGTTGTGAGCTGCGTGGGCGTAGTAGATATCACCCCGGTGAGCACTGGGCATGTCTTGTTGTCGTGGAGGGAACTAGAGCATATGTATGTACATATGATGTACTTACCAGACAACACCTCTTCAAGACGAGGCTGCGTGGATGTCGTCTCGGCCAGAAATCCGTCGTAAGCATTTCTGCCATGTCTCCAGAGTCCAGACAATGGTATAGCGCCTGGACAGGTAGGCCAGATATGATAAAAAGAAAACGGAGACTGGAGAACCGAGTCATCGGGCATTTCCCCGCAGCCCCGGGGAGCAAGACACATACCCCTGGTCGAATTCCCCAGCAGACTCCAAAATCCAGAGTCCAGAACCTTGTCACCTAAAGACCTTCCCTGTTCCAACGAATAGTTGGCCGAAGAAATAAAAGCCACGCAAAGGCTGTGCAACATCCAAGGCTTGTAGACATTGTTGGAGACCAGAAGAAGCGTCGCAGTTGGCATTCGCTCGATTTGCTCGGTTTACATGCACTTCGTCCCCCCATATCCTGCGTTGACAGCATGATGGCTCAACGGGCACCTTGGAAAGGTCCGAATCCGCACACCCGACGGGTAATACTTCTCACCAAAATCTGAAACTGCTCGGGTAGGGAGCCACCCGTTCAATGCCCAAGAATTTTCTTGTGGTGATGTCACTGCCAAGTGTTGCTGGCAACGTCCCAGTACTGGGCAGCAAGTGTCTCCCTGTTAGAAAGGTACTTGGGTACCTACCAGGGATGTACTAGGTAGGCAGGTACCTACCTAGGTAGGTAGTAGTAGCCTATAGATTTGTATAGTTTCGCATCGTGTACGAGGCCCTCATGGCAAGACAAGACTAGCAAAAGAGACATGTGCTGGCTAGCTCCACCCCTTAATTTTGAATTGCTGCGCGAGGGAGCCGGACGGGCTTCGGATAGCTTCCGTAGTGAGCACGTTGTTTGCTTGACTTTATTTTTATTCCACCACCCCTTTTCTTTTTTTTTTTTTACCTTGACGGGCTGCCGAAACATGTTGTATCCTGCCGTTCAGGAGAAGTCGGACTTTGCCTGGTTCCAATAGAGCCATTGCTTCTTGTCCTCTCTCGTCAGCGGATGAGTCACCTCGACATGAGCCATGGCAACATGATGTAAATCGAGATGGTTTTGGAAGGAGGAGCAAGGACGCTGATTAGATGTGCAAACTGACAAAGCGAGGCACTACTTGATTTTTTTTTTCTTCTTTTTTCTGATTTTGTGGGTGTGCTGGTCCCAGGTAATGTGCCGTAATATTGGCGCTGCTGCTCGAATTGCAACACCCCTGCCCATGCAAGCAAGCATTTTTTTCCCCAGACTTTTTTCCCCTCCACTTAAGAACATTCTCGAGTCCGTGCCGCGTCGGCCAACACCCATAGGACGAGCAGTGACAGCTAGCTGCGTTGCAGCTCAGCGTTGCAGCCCAGCATTTGGGTCAATGCTCCTACTATCATTAGAGCGAGCAAACTGCTTTGTACGGGCCAGGCCAATCTCTCGGATCCCTCGAGGCGCGACGATGCCTTGTTGCATGGCATTGCAGTCCACATCTGACACAAAACGCATCAGAATTGTCGCGGCACAGTTGCCTCTGCGTACATCGAGGGATATGTCTGTATAGTCGTTATATATTCGGATTGGCTGATCAAGGGAAGCTTAGGAGCTATTCAAAGCTTTTTGCTTCTTTCGCCGGCGCTCTGCTGGCCTCCACAATTGCTGAGTCAACAATCCCGCCGCCCATCCACACCCCCCTTTTGAACCCAGTCAGCATGGTTGCGCGAAAGTTGTGAGAAACAGTGAATCCATGGCCTCGTTTCAATACCAGACGCCCCACCCAGCTTTTGTATTCTGTAAATATCAACCGGGGAGGATGCTGAGCTTATTTGCTCCGGTAGACACAACCCATTTCATAAGTCTTCACGGCTTCAGGCTTTTATTTCTTCACGCTCAGTCGCAGGTGAATCCGAGACAAATGTTGGCAACGGCCGTGAAAACCGGTGGTGATAAAGACGCAAACGCGTCGTGAGTCCCATGTGAGCGCCGGGAAATTTAAAAAAAAAAGAAAGATTGCGAATACCAGAGGCCGAGGGCCGTTGGACTTTAGGATTTCTGCGCATCGGGTCATATAGATGCACCCCAAAAAAAAGTATTTTCACGTTTCAATTTTTTTATTTCATCTTCATTTTCTTCTTGCTTTATAGAAACGCCCCCCCTCCACCTCCTTTTCCCAAGTGGTACTTCGCTCTGAGACCTATTGTGGGGTGGACGCGGGAGTCAATGTGCTCCAACATGCAAATTGGAGGTCGGCGGTGCAGCATGCTGTCACGTCCACTGTCAGTCAAGATTCTTGCATTTCTCATAGGGAGTAATCAACAAATGGCTGCCGGTGCTTGTCTGTGGAAGCACAGAAGAGCAAAGCAAAAAGGTGACCAAGGCCTACAGAGGTCGGATGTCCTCTTTGAGCGTCGAGGACATGAACTCATCAATCCATGCGTCGGTGTTGAGGCGGCGGCGCCTGATTGTTTCGCTGTTCGAGCTGAAAGGGGAAACAAAGTGTCGATTCTTGCGGTGAGAAGAGATATCAAGCCGCGCGGGTGCAAATGTTTCGACATGGTGTAATCTGCCCTGCCATGTCGACGGCCCGGCTCCTAACTGACCAAGCTGACCACGGACCGATGAGGCATGAAATGCGCAACGCGCCCGAGAGTTGTGTTGCAGTATGCATCAAAAGTGAGGTGATTTGGCGGCCTGGCATCAATATTACATTATGTCTGGCATTGATCATTGATGCAGTATGTATGTATTATTTGTAAAGTGGACGAACTGCCAACTGACAGAACGCTCTTGCCCCATCGGCTTAAGGCAAGCATTAAAGATTAAACTTGACACCCCCTTACACACCTGTGCTATGTGTAGGTACCATCGCTTGAACCGTCTGCCGGTTGACTGGCACGCATCGCCCGCTGGCCGCAGCTGCCGACTGCATGCTGATGGCTCCAGTGTTCCTTCCCTCAATTCTCAGCTTGTTATTTGTTGGCGGGGAAGGGTATGGGGCGTGGGGTGCGGGTTGGGGGGGGTGGTGAGTGTTGGGGGTGTGAGGGTACGTGGACCACCATTTTCGCAGTACAGCTACAGCAGTACAACAAAGCACATAGCACATTAAGTACATGCGCACTCCAGGTATCCCAGCAAGTTGTCGGACCGCACTCCATTCTCTCACATCGTTGATCCATCTCCACCCCCGCGTGCTGGCGCAGGTACCTGTCGCTCGCTCGAGCATCCTTTTCTTAGCAGGTTTCCCTTTTCTTTGGCTTCGTTTGTTGTCTCAACTGGTTCGTCACGCATTTCCGATTGTCTGACAAGCCCGACCCTTGTTTCCCCTTCCTTTGCCTGCTCTGTCCCGAAGCTTCCTGTATTTAAGCCTGTCTTCCCCCGGACGATCCGTTCCTCATCCGCTCTCCTTCCCTTCCCAAGGATTGATGTCCGATAACCTTCGCTACACACAAACAGAATCGAATTGCACCCACCACACACAGCATTAATATATCAGAGCCTGCCTACCTTCACCTTGCCTTACCATCACACACCAAAGCACCAATCTTTCTCATCTACTTATCCACTTGGAGTCGGAAGCTCCTGAATATCCTCATATCACCATCTCCTCCAGCATCTGGTTTTTCGTTAGCGAGGTGCCACTTCTCCACACGAAAAACCAGACCCCTTCAAAGCGCCATCCGCCCCAAAAAAAAATATCCGTCCCAAATAAAGCCAACATAAAGGCTTCTCCGCCCCTGGGTCCAATTTTAGCCCACAATCACGCCAAGCTAGACCTCCGACGTCTTTGCCGTGCGTGCTGTAGTGCAGTATGTCATCATTTGCCGTGCAAGACAAATGCCTCGTCCTTTTCTCATGCTAACTTTTTATCTTCCGAATAGACTCGCAGAGAATTCTCGCACATTCGCCAACAACTTCACACAAAGAAAAACAAAAAGATGCCTCAAATTGTTGCGCCTCTCGCCATGTCGCCCCAGCGAAACAGCTCGCTTCTCTTCTCACCACAGGACCTGTATAGCAGTCTGAGTGAGAACCCCGCCTTCAAGGACAACCGACCGTCCACACCGGTTCGGCACATACAGGAGAACGATTACACTGTTCCAGCTCCTCCACCACCAAGTCCTGTCAGTTTTCGCGCTGATAAGTGGACCATGCCTGCCCGGCGTTAGGATTGCGACAATACCTTGATAGCGTCGTCAGTTGACTATGGCCTTCTGCGCAATTGCCAGACCAGGGGATAGTTTGGCATCGCTACAACCGCTATTTTCTTTCTGGTTTTTTTTTTCTTTCTTTCCTTTGTTAATGAATTTCACTTTTCAGACGCGCAGGGAGTTAACGGAAAACATTTACATGACACAAGTTGTTCGCGTGTACCACGAAAATGTAATACGTGGGGTGCAGCATCATAAATTCATGGAACAAGGAGTGCAAAAATAGGAAGCTGGGCAGGGGCCCAGCGCACATTGGGGACAAATACAGACTAGTATAGAATTATGGAATTGTATGTGCTTTTTATAGGTAAAAAAAGGGTGTGATTGCAACCGCACAATTACTTTCCCTCACCGCCTGTGCCAGTGCCACGCTCCGACGATAGGGAAATATTATCCCGTAATACTCATCAATATATGTATGTTGCCGTGGTGTGGCGCCCGAAAAATTCATGGCAAGGTCAGCAAAGACATTTCGTTGGACAACTGTTTAATGAGAAGGAAGTGTTTTTTCCGCATCATCGTCACACACGGGCGTTTGTGTCGGGTAGGCCTGCATTTCAACAAGGTAAAGGCCCGCAGGTGTTGAACCCCATTGTACCTGCATGCAAATCAAACTTTTTTTTTCCGTCTGTCTCCTTTTCTTCAAGTCCATCTCCCTGTCTCTCCTTGTTGCTGTCTCCTATTCCCTGTCTCACTTTTTTTTTTTTTTTAGTTTCTCAGGTGTTACTTGACACCCCACGGGGGAGAGTCAAAGGCGTGTGCAGCATGGTGTTACACCGCAATGGCGAGGCGAACTTTCCCGTGTTGTCCAACCCCCTCCCCCCCCTTTTTGCCTTGCTGATTCTCGAATCATCATCCATGCTCTTCATGTTTCCATGTTGTTCTCCCCCGCGACAGGATAGGACAGGCCACCGCCAGTCTGCCTGGCTGCCATGAGTGTGTGAGAGAGAGAGTGTGTGTGTGTGTCGCGCGCATGCCCGTTGCCGGACTGTCTGTCTGTCCGTCTGTCCATCCCACCTGTCTGCACGCAGGTCGTCGATTGACTCACACTCACACTGATGCGGCTCACCGGTGTGTCGATGCTGTTTCTGTTGTGCTGTCAGACAGGGATGAATTGTGATGACTGGATGGTATTAGTTGCCCAGATGGGACAAGTCCATCCCCGCTGCCATCTTTCCACACACACACACACAGACACACACACACCCAAAAAAAAAGAAAGAAAGAAAGAAAAAGAAAAAAAAAGAAAAGAAAAAACTTAAAAAATTCTCAAATCTGGGATGTGTGGTCTGGTACAATTTAGAGCGGATACGTACATGTAGACGCATCCTCTGCTCATATCCGCTTGACGCAAGCCCCGTCGGATACGTACGTATACACGCATAGACACAACTGTTCTTTCAAAATTGTACACATTATACATACAGTACAGCCCCTGAATGATTTTACACCCAGTACTTACGCCACCAGACGCCTCTTTTTTTAAAGGCACCTTTCTTAATATCTGATTCGCTGCTTTGAGATAGGTACTCTCTCTGTCTTTGTGGCTTAATGCAAGGCTGTTTTATTGGATAGATTCCCCCCGGTCATGTACCGTTGTAAAATCATACAGGGGGTCTATTGTATGTACATATGCACCTAATTTTTATATTACATTCCAAGGGCGAGAAAGAGCCTGCTGTGTGCACAGTGTCTGGCCCAACGTCGGGATACCTAACAAACGCAAACTGGACGCATTTCCTACTCCAGTTGGAAGTACAAGACAAAGAGAGTCGCATGCGCTTTCCGACTGGCAAGCCGGTCAGAGAATATGGTCTCGGCGTTATCCAATGGATAAGACAAATTAGGTATTTTTTTCTTTTCCTTTTTTTCGAATTATGACATGGATGGATGGAACGAAAAAGGAGGACTGATCTCGACTCTGCCATCAGTTTGTCTGGGTTCAACACATCGGATATTAGACAACCCTAAGCAGGTAGGGCCGCAGGATCCTATCATTCATCATTCTATCTGATGTGAGAGGAGCAAGTGAGCAGTGATGCTTGCTGCGTGTCAACTCAATTCATACTTGCCGGAGATATCTGTGTCACGCTCGGGTCACTCGACCTGTGTGTTTATTTTGGCGGTGGCACAAATGCAACGGTGCCTGGGAGGGGATCGGGTTTTTATGTATGTACGTACATGTTACATGTGCTGTAGTGAGCCCTCCCTGTCTGCTGGGCTGGGAAGGGCTGGACTGGGCTGGGCTGAGAGAGGGGTGTGTAGTGCGAATGTCGAGTGTGTGTCAGTAATTATCGCGGGGATCGCGGAGGGGAGGGGAGGAAAAAAAAAGGATGGGGGGAGGGTGAGGGTTGGAGTCGATTCCGCGCGAGATATAGACTACTGATACTGAAAACGGCAATGCAATGTCCGAGCAGCGCTGGGTTTTTTTTTTATTTTTCTCTCATGTTCTTCTTTTTGCTCACATGTTCTCTGCGTTGGACAAGACACTAGATAGGAAGAATCGGATGGCCTGGTTGTGGCAGGACGGATGCCGGGACGATTGTGGGCAACGGTGTGTAATTTTGGTAATGAGTAATTGTTATGTTTACTTTAACTTTTTTTTTTTTTTTTTTTACTTCACCGGCTTCATTTGCACGCGAATAGCAGTGATTTTTGTAAGCATGAATCGGCTTGTTGAACGTTTGTGTGTGCCTGCAACTCAATTCTTCCTTCTCTTCTATACTGAGTGGATGGTGTATATGTGATAGCCTTCCACACGTGAGTGGGCAGCGTATTGCGTGCAAGAGCATTCCTCATTCGGACTGTTTTAAGCCATTGAAAAGCGAATTGAATAAAAAATCAAACATTATCATCGTCCACTTCTATAACCTGCCCCTTGTACCGTGTATTGAGCTTCACGGCGCCTTAAACTCATTCCCAGAGTGCCTGACTGGTCATGTTTTGCTCTTCTCTAGGCTCACCTCTCAAAGTATCAACAAGCCGCCTTCTCGAGCGATCCTGTCGATAGTTTAGGGGATCTCGTCATTATGGCTCTTTTTTTGCACATTCCACAGTATACACTTAGTATCTGACCCGGTTACTGCCGCAAAGGCAAAACACTATCAACGAGGTTGATGTAATCAGGATGCAGAGGAAGAAAAAATACGAAAACCACCGGCTGGCATTTGACAATCGGAGTAGGCATGACGTCTTGTTCCTTGTCAACACTTAACACTTCACGCAAAAGCCGATTCCGGCGACGGCCCAGACAAAAGGTGGTGTGGTGGTTAACCCCGGCTTGCGCCCGCATCTGTCTCTCGGCCATCTCTCCGACGGCTCATCTGCACCAAGTACCAAGTTCAAAGGCTTGGAAGGTACTTTATGATCCAGCAATGACGCTTCGGCCGGACAGATTCGTACCAAGGCGGACGAGATGGGTCTTGGGACGGGGAAAGCGCATAGACGATGTGGTGGGGAGATGGCAGAAAATGGAACTGCACAGACGATGGAAGCAGTCTTGGGCTTGACGAATTGGGCGGGGGGGTGTTAATTGTTCGCAGGAGAAGAACGTAGCATTGATACGAAGTTGCTTCTGCATAACCATCCAAGAAGATGTTTTGTTGATGCTCATGCTAATGCTGACGTTGGAGTTCATGTGGTCCTGTGCCCTGCGCGATTGAGCCTTTCAAGTGATTGTTGATGGGGGCAGGGGCGTGTGCCAAGGGGGTTTGGATGCTTGATAGCATGAGAGAGCTCGACCCACAAGGCCAAAAACACCACTCTACGCGCTTGACAAAAAAAAAAAACAGACGCGTCTTGGCCGTGTCGCGTCAGCAAAGCCTGGCCAGTCAACGGCGCTACCTCTGCCTCCACTCACTGCGTTGCCTAGGCGCGCTCCACGCCCCATGGGAGCTGGACAACCATCTTCGTCGTGTCCCGCTTTCTCCTGTCCTGCTCAAAGCATCACGTCGTCATTGAGTCGTGCTTTCTTCACAGCACATAACACGCGTTGTCTCTCTAGTCGATTGCTTCAGTTGCTTCAGATCCGAGTGCACCTGCCTCAAACCCTTCACGAACACGTTCCGCTCCTGACGCGAGAGCCGCGCACCGCTTGCCATAATTTTTCGAGCAACCATTCTTTCCACAGACGACTAGGCCAAGGTTCGACCTTCTCTCTCTGTCAAGATGCCGCGTCCCTCGATGGAGAGACGAGAGGCGGTCGAGGTTGTTCCTTCTTCCAACGCCATCACCAACTTCACTCGCGTTGCGAAAAGCCAGAGTTATCGCGATGCGTCGACAAAAACATCCGTTGTCATCGAATTGCCTGCCGCCAGCGTGTCTCGCAAGCGGAAGGCGAGCGCACTAGACCGGGACAACAGTATCCAGCTCGCCCGGCGTACCGTCTCTTTCCCTCCCAGCAGCGACGACGAAGCCAGCCAACACCGGATCATTTCGAAACGGTCGCGGCGAGCCGAGCCGGCAAATTCTTCTGCAGCTGCTTCTGCGTCATCAATCAAGGCAGCAGCATACACAAAGGGCAAGCGTGTAGCCAAGGCCACTCCGTCGAGAACAAAGACTACCCACAGACCCAGCCAGTCTATCATTATCGCCCAATCTGTGCAGCAACAAAGGACGGCCCAAACCAAAATCGATTCCATTTACACGAAGAAGTCTGACAAAACCAGGGCCAAGGCAGAGGCCGAGGCCGAGGTTGAAGATGGCTCACTGTCCAGTGACTTGGTGGAGTTGGTTGCTTTGAACAAGGCATTTTTGAAAACAATCACCATCTACGTTGCTCATAATGGGTGCAGCTCACCAATTGATATTCGCCACATCGCACCAGATATATCACGAACATGGGGCAAAAGGCAAGTCACGGTGGAAGATATACGACGATGCATCGCCATTCAATCTCACAGACAGCCGCCGAGTGCACCCCGCTTCATTGTCACGGATTACGGTCGTGCCCGAGTCTGTGTAGAAGTTGTATCTGGATCAGACGGGGTCCGCATTGACGAAGAGCGCCTGTGTAGGGAGTTTGAAGACAACATGCGAGCATTGTTTGACGAGCAAGCTGTGGACCAAATGATGGACGTGGATGTTCCCCTAGCAAGGATGTCACTCTCGGACCTCCCCCAGGCAGCCATCCAGGATATGGCCGATGGAACCAAGGCCAATCCTCTTTTTGCCAAGGGCCAAAAGGCACTCCACGACCTCAAGACTGGCATCGCTGCCAAGAAACAGGAGCAGCAAGAGAAACAACACGCTGGCGACAAGCTTGCCCTTTTGAACCCTGATGGCACCAAGATGGGCCTGCTCGACCGAATCCGGCACAAGCAACTGGCCAAGGCCAACGAGCCTCTCCCACCCTCTGGCCCTGAATTACAGCGACGCGCGGCTCTCAACCGAGTGGCCGATGTAGCTGCCACTATTTCCATGCTGAGTCTATCCAATCCCATGGCTTCGCCCCGGCAAGCTTTCACCATGATGGCCATTACAGACAAACTCAAGGACTCGCTCCGCGTCCCCTTATCCAAGGACGAAGCAATGGCATGCGTACGGCTCATCGCCACTGAGATTGCACCAGACTGGCTGAGGATTGTGCCTATTGGGGGACGAGAGAATGTGGTGATTCAGCGACACGGCCAGCCCATCGACCGCGTGATTAACGAGCGAGTTCAGAAGCTGCTTGCAGCTTGAATGAAAAAGAGAGTGTGTGAAAGAGAAACGACTGTACAGAATACAACCAAGACACCCCGCGTTAGCAGAACGTTTGGAAGCGAGTGGTTGCAGGATATTACCAAAGTGTGTGGATTTCGAGAAGCTTGGACAAATGGCATGGCAATGATTGGCATCATCGGCGAGGCAATCAAAATTAATGTATTGGAGCATGGTGTTGGCGTTTATGACGATACGGGAACTTGGAAAATCATTGCATTGTCATTGTTTAGCATAGCCAGAGTTCGTTTTAATGCAATTACAGTTGCTGTTTGATAATTATTGGGTCTTGCGAGGCGTAATGATACGTCTTCCACGGTCATGTCCAGGTTCTTGCTGCTGCTTTGCGAGGAACGAAACGCTGCTTGTGTGAATTGTGGCTACGATTGTGGCATGAGGAAGCCGTCCAGGTGGATGCCGAGGTTTCTTTACTAGGCACATGGTCAAATTACCGCTCGTAAAGGGCGATGGTAGGACGGTGAGTTCACATTCGCCGTTGGAGCAGTACATCTTCAATATGTTATGTACACACACACACACATAAGTATATATAAGTACCTATATATAAGTATATATACCAGCAGCCGAAAAAGAAGGCGAGTGCGGCGCAGTGCCTTACGGTACCAGGACCAAAACCGACCGCAAAGCTGGAGGAAATGACGTCAGGGGTTCTAGTTGGCAAGGCCAAAGGTCCCCAAGTCTGGCTTGGCGATCAATGGAGTGATTGCAAAATCTCGGGCTTCAGCAGCAGGCATGAACATCGAGATGGCTGCCGCACATGAGTATCGGGTAATGTGAATAAGTATTCTTGGGCTGCCTCGGTTGGGGGGGTTTGTATTCTTTGGTTTCGGTGGGAGAGCACAAAGTCCAGGTTGTTCACGACTGAGTTGGTGCTTCAATGTTGGAAATCATGTGTACGTGACATGGAGGAAACAAAGCAAGGGGCTGCTGTCCAATGCTCCCTCCATCTGCCCATGTGCTTTGTTCCCCACGTAGTTCTTGAGGGTCCTACCCCTACCACTACCGTATGACGACGATTCCTGTCTCACTGGGCTTTTTGTTCCCTACTCGCATGTGGAGCCGACGTCACCTTTCGGGCTGTGGGGCGGGAAGGCAGACGGGGGCCGCGCCTGTCACATTCACGTCGTTGCGGTGGCTTCGCCGGGGAAGGAGCAGCCCGGGAAACACAGGGTGGGTGCTGGAGATGCGACATGAATCATGCAGAATTTTGAGAGCCTCGTCTCGTAACCCCGACGGCGGTCAACGAACAAAAATGCAAGCAAAAGAGTCAGGGCCCAGCCGTGTGTTTCGTCAGAGACTAAAGAGAGGCGTCATTGTGGATGACGGATTGGTCCGGCGCCGTTGATGAATGCTAAATGCTATTGTCTAAACCAGCGGATTTGACGGCGGGCATCGAGGGAAGGAAGAAAGCCTTGTGCCTGCCCCGTATTGCGGAGATTTATCCACCGCCCCGCTACCACCTGGAGCCGCGTGGCGTGGCGTAGACACATGCAAGTACTGCAGCACGTACGTACATACGTATGTACATGTACTCAGCGAGCATTGACGTCCGGATGCCAGGTCGACAGATGAATCGGGCAAGGCGTGTGATAAAGGAGGGCCGCGCAGGCCAAAGGTGAGCTCGTTTTGCTCGTGTGTGTTGGAGGGGATTTCAGAGAATCCGAACTCGTTATTCGACAATCTTTTGCCACGACCCACGATGGCTTTGACGACAAAAGCTGTGCGACGACTTTGTGTGCAGTCCCAGCCACAAACGTCCGAAACGAACCTGGTTGAGAAAACCCACGGTCCGGCCGTTTGTACTCGAACTCTTGTGTCCATTTCACGGCCCACACCGTCGTGTTGCCGTGATGTCGCGCCGTGGTCGAAGTGGCTGTCGGTCAAGCTGATTTCCGTAGGACACAAAGACGGACAGAAAGAAGGAAAGAAAAGAGGGAAACAAAGGCAGAAAGACAGATAGACAGCAGACTTATTGACAAAGCCGCAAGCACACAAACACACAATAGCCTGAAAGCGTTTTCCTTTTATGGTTTCTTGTGCAAAACATCTTTGTCGGCTTGTTATTTTGTCGCCGTATCGCCTTGGCGTCTCGTGCGTGCTCATCCATCGTCAGCCATGCAGGCCGACTCAATGCCTCTTCGCTTTATACCGGCTCTGTGCACCCATCCATCAGTCCGTCCTCCGTCCGTCCGTCCTCCGGCCATTTAATCGAAAATTGTGGCATAGATGGAACCCGCTGGTCCGGCTCGCCGCCTTGCTTCATAGTCACTTCACTGTCATATCATGGCGTTGAGGCGAGTCTCTGTGACCCTATCTGTTCAGTCGACCTGGTCGAGTCGTTCCCTCTTCTCGACCGAACCAGCTTCCACGAGATTATAGATCTTGCGATTTCAGACTTCAATGTTGGCGCTTATTTCCTGCTTACTTCCTACCTACCTATCTACCTACTTACTTACCAAGGAGGGTTTCCTGTTCTGTGGTACCTTCTCCTCTGGGCTTCTTCCTTCCTCATCCGAAAAGCCTTCCCTCTGCCGCAGTGAGCCGCCAGTCTTTCGTTTCTTTTTGTTTCATGGAGCTCTGTATTTCTATCTGGAGTCTACAACATTTTCCCTTCGTTGAGTTGCCTATTTTTTTTTCTCCCGCTTCGTCTGCGGATAGTCGCCAGGACCTGAAACTTTCGTTACGATCATTATTATTTCGCATATATTAGACGACCACGGCATTGGATATTTCTTCATGACTGGCTTTGGCTACGCTTGTCTCATTATTTGTTTCCTAACATATCCCTTGCCACATCTTATATCTTGAACCCAACGTGACCGCATTCCCTAGAACCTGTCGCCATAGTATCTGAACTAGCACTCAAAATACGCCGATTCTTTCGAAATTCTGTGCAGGACGAAAGAGATATTCCGAACAATTCTATCGTTATTTTTCCACAACATTCAAACGCCGTTTCCCTTTACTGAATGTGTCGCGAAAGGTTCTTCACGATCCTTCTGCAGCAAGCAGATCTGAGATGGAGCGCACACCTTCTATTCTCAGCATAAGCAGCTGTGGTAGCCCCAGTGAATCACGATTAAGAGGTGGTGATTCCGTGCTACTAGTCAAGGACAATACCTCTCATCAGCAGAGAATACCGCCCTTCAAAGCGGTGCTTGGTAATTGGTTCTACCGCAGAGTCGTCATCTGGACACTGATGAGCCTGGCTCTCGTCACCGTCATCATCTCTCACAGCCGACATGTATGGGTATTGGACATGGTGGAATATGCCAAGAGCAGTAGTATCGACCTCGCGGTAGAAGCAACGCCTGTTGCTTATGTTCCTGTGCACGCCAACGAAAACGCTCCGAAAGACGACCCATCCGCCACAGCTCGTGTCGAGCCAGTCTCGAATGCTCCTCAGGATATCCCGACAGAGTCTGAAGATGAGGAGATGAGCAAAGAAGAGGAGGAAAAGGAGAAGGAGGAATTCGAAAACAAAGCTAATAAGAAGCCTTGGTTGCGATATCCGCAGTAAGTCGTTCGCTGCGTGCTGCATCATCTGCCTGTTAGTCTGCCGTCGTTGATGGATTCGACGACTTGCTAACGATGCGTGTCAAAGCTTGGACGGCTACTTTCATGGTATCAAATCTTTGATCAAAATATCGAAGCTGGTACCTGAATATCCGAACATCACGCATGCGCTACCTCTGCCCACCCCTCCCATTCATCATCGTTTACCTCGCCCGACGCCATACAACCCCTATACCACCAACAAGGACAACATCAAGTCGTGCTATCTCGACAGAGAAAGAAAGATCTCTCCACCTGACGTGCTCTATTATAATGGTATTCCTCAATACATGCCCGATCCGGTCATAGGCTCACATAAGGTGCTTGGCATTCGAGACGACATCTGCTTCGACCGATTCGGGCGCTTCGGGCCCTATGGCTTTGGTTATGCCGAAGCGGATGGAGGCGCCGGTGTTGGACAAGATACGGAAAATTCAAACAGCAATATCGCTTGGGCCAAGACAGGCAAGATAAACTACGATTCCATTGATTGGAGCGATGCTCAGGAGAGATGCTTCCAGGTCAACAAGCATCGTCTGGCGCAGCCCCGTGCTGAATCGGAAAAGTCGTCCACGACAGCTGCGAAAACGAAGCGCAAGACGGTCCGCCAAGCAGTAGTTGTGCGATGCTACACGAGTTACCACTGGACAACCATGGCCATTGTAAATTTACGGGCCTTAATTACCGAGTTGTCATTGAAGTCGGGCGGCGAATATACGGTGCATATACTACTTCACGTTCTTGACAGTGATAAACCGATTTGGGCAGATGAATCCGTTGCTCAAGACGTGCTCAATCAAAGTATTCCACCCGAGTTCCATAGTCTGGTAACTTTTTGGAGTGAGGCAGAGATGGCCTTGATCTATCCAGGTGATTTTAAGAATGAGCAGTCAAACCCCAGCGGCCGGGACGTTCGCGGTGTATACCGTGCCGCGCATTTACCCCTACAGGTATTTGCTTTGCAACATCCTGAGTATGAGTACTATTGGAACTGGGAGATGGATATGAGACATCTGGGCAACTACTTTGAATTATTCGATCGGATTGGCCGCTGGGCAGACACACAAACTCGGTCACTGATGTGGGAAAGAAATGAGCGATACTATATCCCCTCCTATCACGGATCTTGGGACAATTTCACCAAGACAATCGAACGAGATCATATCGAGTCTGGCCGACAAGGCATCTTTGGGCCAGCTGACTTTCCTGGCAAGAAGCCTCTCTTCTTTGAAGAAAGAGGCGAGTCGCAACTCCCGGAAAGTTGCGGAGAAGGCCAAGATGCCGCGCAATGTGGAGTGGGCGAAGGAGCCGATCTGATCACGTTCAACCCCATCTTTGAGGTGTCAGGATCTGGCTGGGTGTTCTCAAACGATATCACGGGATATACGGGCGTGACTAACGACAGCCCCCCTCGACGTTCGTGCATTGTCACAGCCGGTCGTCTGAGCAGAAGGCTTTTACTTGCCATGCACGAGGAGGTTTGGCGCCACCAACAAACCATGTTTTCCGAAATGTTTCCAGCTTCAACAGCCCTCCACCGTGGCTTCAAGGCCATCTATGCACCGCACCCCATCTCTTTGGAACGAGCATGGACTCCTGTTGGATCAGCCGTGGACAAAGGCTTCAACAGTGGAAGAGACCATTCGACATCGGGGGCGAATAGTCCGTTCTACTTGGGCAATGAGCATGTACACAAAGGGTCTACATTTTACTACCACAGCGAGTTTGCCGGTCGCTTATGGAGACGCTGGCTTGGCTACCCTCAAATGGATGGCCGAGGCCGAAGCGGCGAGTCGAACAGCGGCGAGTTGCGAGGCGGCGTTGAAGAAGAGAAGCGGCCCGATGGCAGTGGACGCATGTGCTTGAGAAGCATGCTCTTCCATCCCATCAAGTCTGAGGCTCCTGATGAGTGAGGACAAACCTGCGTACAACAAGGCATTTTGCAGAGCACAAGCGCGCATTAATTTACCAAGCCAATAGTCGTCTATGACCAGTCTGGAACTGGAGAGCCATAATCATTTTTCGTATAATATTCTTTAGAGGGCAAGAAAAGAAGTATGGCCATAATGATGGACTATATTTCAAACGAGGGGAGCATGAAAGAAGACATGGTAAAGTTGGTTTGTGGTTTACTTTGGGTTGCGCGGAAGCATCTTTACTCGATCGGAGTTTTTAACTCTTTTTCGATGTTTGTTCTTCATTGGAGAGTTCAGGTCAACGGCGGTTTTTTTTCTTGTTTTGTCATCGATTGAAAGGGAAAATGGCATCGTTTGAAGTTGGTGGCTGCATTAACTGGATATTTAGCATGGCAGCCTTGTGACATTTGATATGTTGTGTGCTTTTCTGGTCATGGTTCCATGCGTTGTATAATCGAGAGCAGCATGCACAGAAAAAAGCCAACGTTAATCGTGGGGTGTTGAGCCAGAATCTTGATGTATGAGAAAGAACAAGATATATGCATTCCCCATTCCCTGCCGGCGCTGTAAAGAATCCCCACCAAACAGAACAACCAGAGCAGGGGCCAGCCGTATTGTATTCAACAACGTATACAGAAATAGATATATTGATAAAAATGATAAGTAAAAAAAAACAAAAACAAAAAAAAAACAAGTATTCAATGTCAGGGGCAAAGAGGCGTGCTCGAGGAAGGACAAGGGTACTGTGTTGTCTGTATGTGAGGATTGTGGGGATGGAGAGGGAGGCGTAGGGTGGGGGGTGTTTCTGCTTTTATTGGGTGCAAACTCACATATTGCACTCTATATAAAGTAAAAATAGAAGAAGAAGAAGAAGAAGAAGAAGAAAATAAAATTAAATAAAGTAAAATAAAATAAAAGTAAAAATATTCAACTAGTCATCTACATCACACCAGGCAGGGCTGGCTCTAAAAATATTCAATTGGTCATCTACCTAGATCAACTATCCACAGCCTCGACTATCGAAAACGGGGGAGAAAACCCAAAAAAGAAACAATAATCATAACAACAACAACACACTAACCAAAAAAAACACCGGGTATTAAGTTGATAAGAAAATCAAAAACAGCCCGTTGAGAAGAACACCCACTCAGAGTGGTCTGGAACAAATAACAACCAGACACACAGACAGATTGAAACTACACCGTGACACCATCAACGCCATCAACACCCTTTGGACCCTTGAGGGATACGAGGAAAATCCCAGGAAAAAGGAGTAGACGGGGTAGAAACAAAAACACAGGAGGGGAGTCATCGCGTCGGGTGGGTAGGTGATGTCGACTAGAGTTTGGTGGTGGATAAAAATGCAAGAGCGGGTAGTTATGCCTCGGCTATGGAATCAAATTTTGTGGCATTGCTCGTGACCAAAGTATGTTGACGTCGGTTCAAACCTAACAAGTCAAGCCATTTTGATTCATTTTTCTTCTTTTTTTTAGGGAGACGTCTCTTATTTTCGTAATACGGCTTCGTACATGCTGGTGACGCCGGTAATGGCAGTGCCGACAAGAATGCCCTTGTAGCCGCCGTAGACGGCGCTGTTGAGACGCTCAATCGACGTCTCGGACAAGAGGCCGCCAAAAGTGACACCCTGGCCGTACACAACGTACGAGACCAAAGCCTTGACAATGCTAAACGTCAGCGGATCGACAACCGTGTCATGAACCGCGGCTGCCCTAGAGCGGGTTCGTGGACCAGTCTGATTCGTGGCGCTCAGGTTGAAGAAGTAGCCGGCAATGCAGGGCAGGACAACGCTGGTCAAGGCCCACGTGAGGGCAGGAGACCAGAAGCTAGCAGTCAAGACGAGGAACATGTCAGGAAGGTAAACGGGGTAGTCCGAGGTGCCCAAGAGACCAATGGCGGGGAAAGTAAAGGCGTAGCGGTGGGCGAGAACTTCGCGTCGAATGAAGAAGAGCTCAAAGGCGGAAACGACAAACAGGATGCTCGTAACGGTACTGAGAGTCTCGCGGGTCGCGTTGGAAGCCTCTGTGATGCCCGTGTCCTGGTAGACGGACGTGACACGCTTGCGCAGGGCGACAGTCGAACGGTCAAAGGCATTGGCGACATCAGCAGGAGTGGCTGGCAAGGGGATGCGAGCAGCGACCTGAGAGAAGCTGCGAGCAGGTGTTGTCACCAGGGCGGTGGCGACTGCCCGATCGTCGTTTCTGTTGATGGGAAGAAGAAGAAGTCGTCAGCAGGGTTGGCCATACATGGGTTGCTGCAGGGGTGGGAAAAAGTTTTTTTTTTTTTTTTTTTTTTGGGCAAAGCAGTCTGTACACATACTCAGAGGCCAACTCCTCCACAGCCTTTGTCACGCGACGCTTGGCGACCTTGATGGGTCGTTCAATATCATCCTTGATCGACTCCTTCTCCTTCTTGACAGGAGAGCCCAGGGCTTTGGAGCGGCTGTTAAAATAGCTCGTCAAGTCCGGGCGGTTGGCAAAGCGGCTGCTGTTTTCGGCAATGAACTCGTCGAGCGCGACCTCGAGATCCGTCTTTTTGAGGTTCTCATAGCTGTTTGCGCAGGAAAAAAGAATGAGTCAGCTAGGAGCACATTGTTTGTTGTTGTTGTTGTTGTTGTTGTTGTTGTCATCGTCGTCGTTTGGACAGTCGCGTTCAAAGGGAGCCCGCGACGACAAAGGGCCACTTACTTTGTGAGGCCAATGTTCTCGGCAAGCTCAACTAGTTCGTGCTTGCGCTGAGCGCGCAACCACGAGTTTGTTTGTTGAGGAGCGGACATGGTGGACTAGAATGGCAGAGGCGCAAAAGCTTGGGTAGCTTGGTAGCTTGGTAGCGTGACTGTGGGATGCGACGCGAAGCGAAGCGACGTGCTGCGATGTGATGCGATGCTGACGCGCGCAAGGGACGACCATGCACGGTGGTGAGGGGATGCAAGATGGGGGTTTGATGTGGTGGACAATGTTGACGATGCTGCGTGTGAGATGATGATGGCGTCGAGACGTCAAATTGCGGCCAACAAGCTCAAGGAGGGGGAGGGGGGGCAAGGGTGGACTTGGAGGTGGTTGCGATGCAGCTCCAGCTTCCAGCTTCCAGCTCCGTGTTTATGTTTTGTTTTGGTTCAGGCAGGTCAGGGTGCGGGCCACTGCCACGTCCCACGTCCGCGACCGCGTTCCAGATGCAGCGGCCTCGTGGCTGTTCTGGGTGGGGCGTGCATTTGTGTACAAGTACATGCATAAAGTAGTACCTAAGTACAAACAGAGGTTGATGTACATTGGGCATCACGTGGACTCCTTGTTCTTCTACACAACTTCGTCTACAGTCTACACACAATCCTTATCGTCCCCGTCACCCCCTCACGTCATCCAATCCACAAACTGCTCCTCCCCCCTTGGAACCAGCCTCACCGGCACCGTCTTCCCTTGCAATCCCAGCGTAATCACCGTCACGGCTTGCGCCAACGTCCTCCGACTCGCAGCCTGCGCCATCCGGTACACCTCGGCCCTCGCTTGCCTATCCATCTGCCGCACTTCCGCCTCGTCGGCCCACTCGTCCGTCGCCAGCTCAATGCTGTATCGCTGGAACAGGACCAGCAGAAACGTCATGACTTCCACCTGCGCTACCCGCCGCCCGAGACACGATCGGGGGCCGTCGCTGAAGGGCAGGTAGGCGCCTCGGCGGGGGCGGAAGAAGGACTTGCCGGGCATCAGAGGGTTCCCTTTGCCTTTATCGTCGCCTTGGCCGCCGCCGTCGATGCCCTCATCGTTGCTGTCGCAGCTGTTGTCATAGCTGTCTCCTTCTGGTATCTCTGGGCGTGGCCTGATGGGGTTATCGATGGAGCTGGAGCTCTCGCCTTCGTGGCTTTGATGGCCTCGAGGACCGGGTTGGCTTTCATACCAGCGCTCTGGCTTGTAGTCTCGTAGATCATCGTGACCGGGTCTCAGCTTGCTTTCCTCGTACGGCCAGTGTCGCGGATCCTCATGAGCCTTGATGGCCAGGACGATGATGAAACTACCCTTGGGAAGGATGTATTCGCGGCCCTCAATGTTGAGCACCTGGTCGCTGTGCGGCGTGACTTGTTTTGGGATCGCAGGTCCGGGCGGCAGGATGCGGAGCGTCTCGTTCATGCAGGCTCCTACCGCGCTCGTCGCCATTGGGCCTACTAGGCTCTCATAATCCCATGTTGAGCAATCCGTGTCGCCCACCAGCTCGTCAATGTCGGCTTGGAGCTGCCGCTGTGCCGCCGGGTTGGTAGCCAGGTTGATGAGGGTGAAGTGAAGCGTGTTTGCCGTCGTCTCGTGGCCGGCCACGAATAATATGAAGGCGTTGCCGAGGATCTCATCGCGGCTAAGGACCGGCGCTTTCATGGTGGTGTTCATGCCATAGCCTTGGGGTTTTTCTTCTTTTTCTCCTTCGGCACTAAAGGCGCCCTGCACTAGCGCACCCATCAAATCCATGCCCTCCTTGACCTGTGATCCTCGTTTTACGGCCTCAATCTTCTCATTGAGCATGTCGTCCAGATACTTGAGATAGTCCTCATGTGCCGCGGCGGCGATGCGAGCCTTCTTCAGGGGCAACAACCTCAGCAGCCATGGAGGAACCAGCATCAGCATGACGATATGGTTCAAGACGTGCGTCAGCGTTTCCACAAACGACAAGGTGTAGCCCTCGGGAGCATTCAACGACGCATACTTGGCTGCCGCGGCATCCGAGTCGGGCGGCAGCGACTGGCCGGGCCATAGCAAGCGCAATCCGAATCCGGCGTACCCAATGACATTGATGGTGAGCCGCGCAATATCAGCTGAAATGGACACGAGAGGCTCGTTGCTGATGTCACTGCTTTTGCTGTTGCTGATGCTGTTGCCGTTGCCGTTGGCCCTGCTGCCACGACGGCCACGCAACTTGTCAATCATGCCATTGGTCTGCACCACAATTTCGCGAAACACCAAGGCCGTGTTCTTCTCGTTAAAGGCCGCAGCGGTGGCCCTGCGATGGGCCTTCCACACGGACCCCTCGGTGGTGATGACGTTGTCGCCAAACATGGCCAGCATGACGTACGCTTCCCATGGCTTGGGGAATTTCTCCCTCTGGGTGGTGATTTGGCGGATGGCCTCGGCATTGGACACCTGCACCGTCATGGAAAACGGAGACACGAAGAGAAGCACGTCGCCGTGTCTCGTGAATCGTTGGAAATCCAGCTGGTAGCAGGAGTCAGTGAGCATGAGGCTAAGAGGAGAGTAAGAAGGAGAAGAAGTAGAAGTAGAAGTAGAGAAGGGGGAGAAAGCAGAAGCAGAGCAGAAGCAGAGCAGGAGCAGAACCAGAACCAGAACCAGAGCAGGAGCAGCACCAGAAGCGGAAGCAGAAGCAGAAGCAGTAATGCAAATCCATGGACCAGAACCCCCAACCTTTCGACAACACTATTCAAAATCACATTGCACAGGGTTTTAAAAAAAAAGACAGGCCACCTACTCTAACCAATCATCCCACCACGACTTGGGAAACAATTTGATGATCCGCGCATAAACATGGCTAAGCATCAGCCAATGCTGGGCCAGTTGATTGCACGCTACGAGGGAAGCAAACCCAACCCAGGAGAGACAATACGGTCAGACACACGTGCATACAGACACAGACGCGGAGGAAAAAGAGGAGAGTAGGGATGCTGGCAGATGTTGGTCAACTCACGAACGACTACGTAGGGTAAATTGCTCTTTTTGGCCGCAGCAATGTTGCGTCGTAGGCCTGAAATGACGGTATAGAGGGCGTAGGCGCAGCCTGCCCCTACAACGACGAGCAGAAGTGGTGGTGCCATTATGGGGGAGCAAGTATTTTGGAAGGGGAGACGGGTGGTGGTGGTAAAGTTGGAGATGGGACGGATTCGAGGACTCAGGTCTCAAGACTCAAGGCTCAAGACTTGGGACTTGGGACTTGGGGTTGGGGTGCGAACAGCGGAACACGCGGTATATAAACTTTGGATACGTATCTATGTACGTATGTATGTATGCATGCATGCATGCATGAAAACGCCACCAACCCGCCAACAACGCTGCCGACAAGCCCATCCGTCGCAATAGTCTACAGTCTAGACACGATAATAAACTCTACGCGTCAGGTTCTGAAGACGAAATCCCCCAAGTGACACTAGGATGTCGTACGGTGCTGATTTCCTCGGCTGCTTCACATTCCATCTAGCTGGTGTGGTACGACTCATCTGGCATGCCAGGAAACCAGGTAAACAACAAAGTGAAAAAAAAAAAAAAAAAAAAAAAGAAAGGAAAAAAAGGAAAAGGAAAAAACCGCCGGAAAGCGCGGCAAACGCATATCCCTTTGAGTGTCATAAGGCGTCAGATGGGTCACAGACCCACTTGGCCTCAGTACCTGTGGAATACGTAGAATCCGGTTAAGCACTCACGGTGCTGAGTGTATCTCTCTATATATACGAGAAGTGCTGGAACTTCTATTACAGTGATATTCCCTTATAGACTAAAGTATCTTATCCCCATTGGTCAATAATCCCTGTAGTGACCTAGTTGGCGCCTTATGACACTCAGAGGGTTTAAAGACACTATCGGAAGTCTAATCCCTGCCGTGTCTCAACTCGACGACTACCAAACGCACAAGGTACGACGGTCGGCGGCGGAGACGAGTCGCCAAGTTGAGTTGAGGCTTGAAGATGATGGGGTTGTGATTGGTTGGAGGGCTCGGTGGGACGGGTTGTACATGAAGAATGGGGTAGATCGTTGCGGTGGGGGGTTGTATTTGGAAAATGGGAAAAGAAAGGATGAAAGATAAGGACGAAAGAAGAGAAGAGGATAAAAGAAAAGAAAAGAAAGGAAAGGAAATAGGACGGGAGAAGAGAAAGTAAAAGAAGAGAAAGATAAAACCATGTGATGACCAGATCGACCCCACTTGGCCGGTAATGCGTTCCGGGTCGCCCCGTCCCCGTCCCCGTCTCCGTGTCCGTCCCGACTTCCATCCCAGCATCAACCGAAACATCATTCCACCTCGGACCACATCATCTGCAGCTGCAGTATCTCTGCCCACTCGTCCATCCGGTTCGCATTCGCAAACCCCGCCTGCATGTTATTAAACATTTGCGCCCCCGTCGCCCCGTGCTCCGTCTCGTACCACCCCAGCGAGCTGTTGCCGTGGGCGTACCCGTCCGTCGTGTCCGACAGCACCGCCATGCTGTTCATGCCAGAGTACATGAGGCTCAGCTGGCCCTGGTGCATGGCGTTCATCATCTTCATCTCCTTCATCGCCCTGATGAAGCGGATGCGCGGCACCGTCTGCAAGTACACCTCGAGACGGCGCTGCCCGAACGCCTTGAACTTGTCGAGCGCGTCGCTGCAGGCCGCCGAGCCGGGGGCGCCCGCCTCGCACACCTGCCGCCAGTGTTGGCGCATGCGCGGCGACCACATCTGGCAGATCTGGGCGCGCGAGTCGGATGCGTCGTAGTACTGCAGGTGGTGCTTCCCGAGCGTCGTGTCGGCCACGAAGGAGAGGTAGCAGTCCTGGCAGAAGAGCACCTGGTCGTACCCCCACCAGGTCGACTTTTCGCGGTGGTCCAGTCGCGGACACGGCGGCACGGCGGCGAACTGCGCAATGTAGTCGGTGTAGTAGCTGAAGACGCTGCGGTCCAGCGCCTCTGCAAACTTGCGGATGTACTGGTTGAAGCGCGGCGCGGCCGGGCAGAAGCTGCACACGATGGTGTCTTGCGGGTTTCGCACGGCCGGCTCCAGGAATTGGTCCAGCTGGTTTGTCTTGAAAATGCCATGGAAGCAGGCCTCGCAGATGCTAAAGGCCTCGCTGCTGGGTCCTTGTGCTCCTGCAATCGTCCACCACTTGCCGCGGATGATGCCCTTGGCCGTACACGGCACCAGCGTGTTCAGTACCGACGCCATGGTCCAGAAGCCGTCAAAGTCCTTGTTGGTCAGGTAGGCATCGTGAGCAAAGCACATGGCAAGGTTGGAGTTTGTCATTTTGCACGTCCATCGCGTGCCCAGCATGTTCATCCACGAGTCGAATCCCACCGTCGTCGCCACGCCCTCGAATTCGTGCTCAAACTCTGTCAGTTGCATCCTATCCATGTAGCATGCGCCGCAGACGTAAAAGTCGTCGAGCTTTCGTCGCGGCGTAAACCACACGCCTTCGTTCCACGCAATGTCCTTGCCCTCGCATGTCGGATATGTCATCCGGCGCTTGGTGTTGCTCACGAAGCCAGCCCAGTCGTTGCTCTTGGATAATTCAGCAAGAGCCCGAGCAACATATGGCAAGGCCGCGTCGCAGGTCCATTCGTCTTGGGGCCCCTGTTCTTTGTAGGGTGTAAGTCGGGACTGGAAGGCGGTTCCCATGATTTTGTCCTCGTAGCAGGCCTCGCACACGATGAACGAACTGATTTCGTTGTTGGTCATGCCAAACCACTTGATAGGATCGTCCTTGTCGCCCCGCACAGTCACCAGACCCTTGCAGTTGGGGATGGCGAGACGTCGCTTCATGAAAGATGTTAGATGGCCCATGTCATTACTTTGAAGTGCCTGCTTCCATAGACAGTCTTTGACTCGGGGCGACCAGAAGCGACATGTTGATTGTGCCTCTGGCGCTGCTAGAATCCTTTTGAAGTGACCCTCCAAGGGAGTGGACTTGATATGGTCCTGGTGGCATTTTGTGCAGACGAGGAACTCTGGCTCTTCTGGCAACTGGTACCAATACAGCGGGTAGTCTACCACGCGCTCTTCCGGGCAATACCGCACAACGTCTCTCGGAGGCCCGCTGGCTACAACGGGCGGCAGCGGTTGACGTGCCGCCGTCGCGGTGTCGGTCGAACGAGTTTCTTGTTGTTGACGTGTTTCTGCCTGGCGAGGTTTTGCTTGTGCTGCTGGGTCTTGCTGCTGCTGCTGCTGCTGCTGCTGGTCCTTTTCGACAGCGAGATGACTTATGGCCTGTGTAATGGCTGCTACGTCATCCCGTGCAGCAGAAGCTTGATACTGATTTGCATCGTGACTTGCTCCACCTGTCATACCTGTGTAATTTGCCGCGCCATGTTGCTGTGGATGAGGAGGGGAAGGAGGAGCAGAGGTCACCACAGGCGTCTGAAAGTTGCCGTTGCCACCACCGCTAGCCTGAGTGCTGCTGTCAGTATAGCTTATCACATGTGGTCGATATGACGGCAGAAACGAAGCTATAGATTCCTCCGCCCGTCTCAAACGATTCGTCCAGTGCTGCGGGTCCGGATGCACAGGAGCCGCCCCTGTTGACTCATTCTGTGGACGAGGCTGTGGCTGTTCCGGCTGCGGTTGCAGCTGCGGAGTCGTAGATTCTGCTCGGGATGGAGGCAGAGGAGGAGGCAGAGGAGGAGGAGGAGGAGGAGGAGGAGGAGGAGTGAAACCCGCGTTCAAAGGTAGTGGACTAGCTGTACTGGTTTGGCTGCTCGCTTGCGGCGAGATAGACGAGGCGAGTTGCTGGGAAAGGGGATGGTATGCATTAACGGGGATAGCAGCCGAAGCAGAAGCAGCGGGATTCGCAGTCGCGTGAGACGACTCAGGTACGTCGTGTCTCGAATCCTGTACGGGAGCGGCGGAGTACATGCTACCCGGGGAATAAGAATCAGAGCCGCCAACCGGACTGGACAACGGCTTTTTCACCACCCCAGTTTGTTCATATGATGTCGGTCTCGGCGGCGGCGGCGGCGGCGGCGGCGCTACATAAGAAGCATATTGTCCTTGTCCATGCGGACTCACTGCCGGAGTAGAAGGGCCGGAGGCCGGGTAATCTGCCGCTGTGTTCGCATTCCCATAGCTTTGCTGTTGCTGCCCGACAGGCGCAACGTACGGACCAACCCCATGGTTCGGGCCCGTGAGATGATAGCCATGCGGAGGTGGGTGGTGATGCTGCCCCTGCTGCGGAGGAGACGCGGGTGGCGGCGGAGCAAAGTACTGCGAATGTTGCGCGGTTGCAGGCTATCATGAAAATGGATACGAATCAAGGTCACCTTGTGTTGCTATGGAGAGGACAGGGAAAGCTGAGACGAGAACTGTATACTTACCCGACTTGGTTGTTGATGTTGTTGTTGTTCTTGTTGTTGCTGGAGTTGGAGTTGTTGGTGATGCTGTTGGTGTTGGCTCTGGTGTTGGTTCTGATTCCCATAATACTGCTGCTGCCCATAATATTGATGCTGCCCCGAAGAATGCGAATTTGAACTTCCCCCCGAATACTGCTGCGACTGCGACTGCGACTGCTCATACTTGGCCAGGCGCTGCTGAAGGTGCTGCTGTCCCGCCGCCACCGTCTTCGCGAGTCCCGACTTGGCGGCCTTCATAAACGACTCCATCTGATCATATACAAAATGCTTTTGCAAACCCGACTAGGTCCTCCCGGCAGCACCGCACCAACGCAATAAAGTTCGAGATGTGAAAAAAAGGGGACCTTTTTTGATGCAAAAGAAAAGTCGGTGCTCCAGACCATATAAGTGACTGTAGGCAGGCAAGTCCTTTTTCAGCCCTCATGTCTGCCTTGCCTGTATGCTTCATAAGCCATCGTCTGGGTCGGGACGTCAAACAGCCAGCAAGGACTCCGTCATCACCCCTCCTCCGGCTTTATTTTTATGCCCCTCCAGCTTTGAAGGGTCTGCTATGAAAGTTCCCATGGTACCACGTTACAAAGTTCCACAGAGACGGGAACGGAGAAAAAAAAAACTAGAATACGATGCGCTTTTTTATCTCACGCATGCACGGCGTGAGGCTGAAGGGGATTATTGAACACCGTGCAGGGTCTAGACCGTGGTGGGTGGATGATGCGGACCATGCGGCTGACTTGGTGCTCCGATGCATTGACAATATGTGTTTGCATACGTGCTTATGTGCAGCTATACAATTTTTTATGCTAGGCACGCTTGCATGCGTGGATTGAGCTCATTACCAATATTGGTGGTTGCTGTTCTTCATCCCCCTCTATTGCGCGTTGCTTGGCCTCAAAAAGCTTTCAAAGCGAATTCAAGAAACCAGCGTATTATCCCCTTATTCTCAGTGTGCCTTGCTTCCACTTTTTACTCTACCCTATTGAGCCTAACGTAGCAGTAGGTGGGCACGCAAGTAAACTCGTCACTCTCAACATAGGTGCTGAGATCCGGCGCGCACTTCTCAAATGCAAAATTCCACACGAGGAGGGCAATCGTGATTCTCAACTCTAGATAGGCTAGGCGTTTCCCAAAACATCCTCGCGGCCCTGCACCAAAACTGAGTATCGGCCCTGCGTTGGGGTCGTATTCAACATGGCCAAATTCCTCATCGCCAGTCCTTGTGCTGGTGCTGCTTGGCTTGAGCCACCTCTCTGGCTTGAACTGTGTGATTTCCTCATCGTCCCAGTTCGGCACACGCTGCTTCTGGGCTTGGCTAGATAGACTACGTGCTTCGTGTGCAATCTGCAGGGCGGGTTCTGTTAGAGAAGCGCCTCCGACTATCATGAGAATGGAGGTGCCCTTGGGGATACGATGTCCGAGTATTTCCGCGTCGACTGTCGCTTCTCGCACTAAGAGGGGAACTGCTCTCGCAAATCGAAGTGATTCTTCGACAAAGGCATCGAGATACGGCGCTGGGATTTGAAGCATCTCGGAGACATCAGGCTGGCGGTTGTTATCATGGGCTTCACTGTATGAGCTGCGGAGTTGCCTTCGAAGCTTGGCTTGAGCGGTCTGGTTATCAGCTAGGAACTTGACTGTCCAGCTCATTGTGGCGCCAACCGTATCTGAGCCGCCAATGAAAAAACCAAGGAGCTGGGGAAAAACACGTCATGTTAGCGACGTCGTCAGTTCTCTCAAGGACAGCTCGCGAAGCTCATGAAGGCAAGGTGGAATGAGATCGACTCCACTCCTTTACCAACCTCATCCCTGATACTAGGCTTGTCAAAGTTTGGTGCACTATCCGACTTCTTGGCAAGTATGGCTTCCCTCATAAGAATATGATCGATAACTGATTTGCATTCGGAGCTGTCGCTGTCCACAGTAGACAACCTCTTGACTGACTTGTTGATTTCATCCGACAACATTTTCTCCTTTCTCTGAAAACACTCCCTCCACTTTGTCCTCTTCAGGATCCAGACTTGCAAGCGTGGTGCAAGGCAGGTACTCGCAAACTGTATGAACGATGTTATCATGACCAAAGCATCTACCTCTGGTGCCAACCGTGGACGTGCAAAGCAAGCAATGTCCGCCGATTCGGCACAGACCGCTGATGATCCTTTTGATGAAAGAAGAAAATCCCGATGAGGCTGCGTGATTCGACTGCCTTCATCAACTCCCAAAACCAACGCCAGGATGATCTCCAGAGCCAGTTCCTGTAGGTCCCGATTAGCAGAAAAGGGACGCCCCTGGGCCGCGTCCATCTTTGTCTTCCACAGGTCAACAAAGTGCCTGACTTTTTCGCAGATAATGGGGGCAAAGGAATCAGATAGTATTCTAGGCGACATGACGCCTTGCAGTAGTTCTTTATTTTTCTTGAATCTAGGGTCAGATGACACCATGATGATATGGTGATCAGGCACGAAAGGCGCAAATGCGTCCACGCTGAGCCGCGCACGGCCAAACTCCCTGGATCGGCGAACCAGGATATCGTACGATTCCCGATAGTCAGAGATCATGATTAACGGCTTCGTAAATGGTAGTACAAACACTTGGGTTATCGGTGACTTGTGTCTCTTTGCTATGCTCCATAACCAAGATCGTATGCCGCCAGCTTTCCTGGCCTTTAAAAGTGCTGGTAAGTCACCGAAAATACCAATATCCTTGTTGTATGGAATCCCAAGAATAGGCTTAGGTTGCATCATTTTGTAGCCATGAAGTATAAGTAAAAGTACTGAAGTCGCCAGCCAGATCCAGGTTATCGATGGCAGCGTAAACAAGGCTGGTGAAATCGCGTTTTCCGCAGCCATATCGCGCAGCGTTGACAGTATCGACCGATTACTTTCTCGGTATATAGACGAAGGCTTGTTCCAATGGAAGATGAGCCAAATAAGGAGTAGAGGACATGAAGGGCACAATGCTCGATGGGGCTTTTGCTTTGACGGGATAATTGACAGCTGGCACTGCTATACACGATGCAAAGACTCTGCATAGCAGATATAGTGCGTCACGCGTGCGTCAAACTTCCGAATGGTTAATTCACGGAAAATCGATTTACTCCGAAGAGCGAGAGGTTACACTCGACTGACGGGTTTGAGAGCACAAAATTCCCAGAGGATGTGGTCATACTCCGGGCCATCACTTCCGTTGAGTGGGAAAGATTGCGCGTCAGGTCGCCAGTTAGACCTAGCGGTATCATCAAAATACATTGTCGAGCAGTGATTGACGTGGACGATGCCGCAATCTGGAAGAGATTTGCGGTCAAGACTGTCCATTGATCATTTTGCTGAATTGTCCACCAAGAGCTGATGGCCAAGGAGGTAGCTTCCGAAGTCTCTAATTGGGTGCTTCAAGAATCGAGGAAGAAGAAACAGCCTGCTGATGGCATTCACACGTCGTAAAACGGGAGAATTTCGTATTTAGCTTCGACTCAGCTACCTGTCAGCGTTTCAATAGTTTCTCTAGCAGGCGACTGCAAATAAGTCACGTCGTGGCCAAGTAGAAGAAGATATTTTGCTATAGACTCCGCTTACTGCATATTTTACTTCCGCAAGTGCTATTGGCCAAGCACAGCAAAGATAGAGAGAAGAAGAATCGACGATATGCTGAATGTGACAATTTTCGGGGTGCAGACTTCGGAGTGTCGTGTGTAATCACTGGTGACAGGCAAGGTTCGGAATTTCCATCGCTGTTGAGATCGTGAACTGTCTGGTCAGGTGGGTGGGTACTTGAATGGCTTTTGGCAAGACGTGCAAAACCCATGTATCTTCCAGAGACACTGTGCCAGGGTGCCAGCATGTCTGCGCTAGTCGCCTACCTTCCACCAAGTCGGGCTAGAAAGGGACGTACCAACCTTGGTTCACTCCCCGCTCATACCCCGTCAAGGTATCGTGCCCCACCAAAACGCACAATCGCCAAAAATTCAAAGAAGAAGCCCACCCACCCACTGCGTCAAGTCATCTAAACGACGCCTAGCATCCAGCTGGCCCATACCACCCTCTCGGCACTATTTTTCACGATCCTGTCACTTCACGCAGCTGGGGCGTTGGCGAATTCTCCTACAGTCGGGATTAGCAAGAGAAGAAGAAAAAAAACCACCACAGCGAAATCGACCCAACATGAGACCTATTCTCCTCTCTGGGCACGAGCGTGCGCTCACCCAAATCCGGTACGACAAAGTTCCGCGCTTGCTTCTACATTCCCCCCTCCTTCGACTCATCTTCGAATTTGGCCTCCCTCGCCAGCCACGACGCGTGGCATCAGACAAGAGGGAATATGGCGAGGAGAACGCTTGCGCAAAAATTGGGTCGTGCTTTCCTCTAGCTCCTTATACTGACTGTGTCCTCGTCTCGCGCGGGAAATAGCTATAATCTCGATGGCGACATCATCTTCTCCGTCTCCAAGGACCAGCAGATTTGCGCATGGTTCTCGCACAATGGCGAGCGTCTCGGAACTTATCATGGCCATGTCGGTGCCATCTGGACTGTCGATGTCGACCCTACCACGACCATGATCGCCTCTGGCTCCGCCGACAACACTATGCGTCTCTGGGAGGTCAAGACTGGCCGTTGCCTCAAGACCTGGGAGTTCCCCACCGCCGTCAAGCGTGTCGAGTTCAACGAGGATGGCACCAAGCTTCTTGGTGTTACGGAAAAGCGTATGGGCTACCTGAGTAATATTGTTGTCGTCGACATCAATCCCGACGTCGATGCCGAGCAGAGCGACGAGAAGATTCTCACCATTGTCTGCGACGAATCTAAAGCCACGGTTGCTGGCTGGAGCAACATGGACAAGTACATCATCGCTGGCCACGAAGATGGCAGCGTCAGCCAATATGACGGCAAAACTGGTGATCTCTTGGACAATATTCCCATCCACGAGCTCGATAACCCTATCACCGATCTTCAGTGGTCCACGGACCGCACTTACTTCATCACTGCCTGCAAGGATAAGAACGCCAAGGTAAGCTCGATATCCCTGCCTTGGCGGCCCTTTCTCCGTCGAAGTCCATATTACTAACTCGGCTTCTTTCTCTTACCAGCTCATCGCTGCCCGCGACCTGACTGTGCTCAAGACATACCCCGCCGATACCCCTCTCAACAGCGCAGTCATCACTCCCAAGAAGGACTACGTTATCCTAGGTGGTGGCCAGGCCGCCATGGATGTCACCCGTACCTCAGCCCGCCAAGGTAAATTCGAAGCGCGTTTCTACCACAAGATCTTTGAGGACGAAGTAGGCCGTGTCCGCGGCCACTTCGGTCCCCTCAACACCGTCGCTGCCGATCCCACCGGAAAGAGCTACGCTAGCGGAGGAGAAGATGGCTATGTCCGTGTCCACCATTTCGACAAAGGCTACTACGATTTCTTGTACGAAGTTGAGAGAGAGCGCATCAACCGAATGCAGTAAATCAAAGACTGGGGGGGAGAAAGAAGAAGAAAATCAAGCGAAATCCAAGACACAAAAGTCCGACACGAGATCCAAGAGTGGGTACGAACAAGCCTTTCACCTATATTTACACGAGACAAGCGCGCTTTTAAACAAACACAACGCAGCCCAGACGACGCCACAAAAACTGGGACAAGAAAAACTCCCGGGGATCCTGTTCAAAAAGAAGAAAAGGAGGAGAGGGGTCCTGCCCCGTGCTGTTGCAGGTCATCGATCTTGATCTTACGCCATCGCGCGTCTTTTCTCTGGTCCAGCTTGCATACTTTGGCGTTTTTTTTTGTCCTTTCAGACGGAAGTAGTAGGGACAGTAACCTTTTTTTTTTGTTCAAAATTATTCTGAGGCGGGAGTTTTACCGAGAAAGAAACAAGTCAGATATTTTAGACGAAAAAAAAACGCGGTCAACCAACCCAGGGAAAAGACGTGCTTGAGGGAAATGAAAACAAGAGAGAAAAGTTCCATCTCTTTTTTTTTTCATAGATATTTTTTTTTTGTCATCTGTGTTTCTTCCATTTTTTTTTTGGTGGTCAAGGAAAAGTCCCTCATGTATGTACCATTTGTGACATGTGCCGTTCTTCCAAGCTCTTTTTTCCCAGGATAAAGAGGTGCGAAGGGGCTTGATGCCTGATATGTGGTTGGGAATCAAATCTAGTTATTGCGACGTAATGGCGGGTCGTTACTTTCATGTTAAATGGTTCTACGTATTGTTTTGGGGCATTATGGTGATGAACGTGAGGGGGGTTGTTAACTAACGTAGGAGCTTGCTTCGGAGGTCCGTCTTCTTAGTTGCTATGACACGTCAACAGCGCCTATACATATACATGGATTTCTAACATCTTGCATTTCTCCTTTTTAGAAGACCCCTCCGTTTCCTGCGCTCAAGAATCAGTCCAATCACAACGCCGTGCCTATCTCTAGTATGAATAGCCCTTGCCCCTACCCCTACCCTGATTGTCAAATTCCAAGACTATGTTATGTCCCCCCACCTAGGTATTAGCCTAGCATCTACACGACTAGACAGACTACATTTCGTTTTACTAATCATCGGACAAATCTTGGCCGTGACATTCATAATTTACTTTCTTTTCTTGCCTGTCTTGCCCTTTTTGCCCTTGGTGGTGTTGTTCGACATGGTTGATGCGACGCTTGAGGCACGTGAGGCCGCTGAGGAACTGGCTTTGCTGGATTTGACGTTGTCGAGAGCTTTGTTCTACAACGGCCTGTTAGCATGATTTGTCTTTTTTGTGTTTGTGTGCGTATATTGCGCTGGTTTTTTTTTTTTTTTTT